>OY744519.1:124004345-124231845 GCA_963556195.1 Sepiola atlantica | reverse complement strand
AACCTTACTTAAACTAAATTTAAACAAACATACATAACACTCTAAGCAAATAACGCGTCCAAACGAGAGTGACACGTGACTTTACATTTCCGAAACAGATGATAACAGAAGCTGAAGAGAGCCGGATGGCCAAGTCCTTCTTTGCTTGAAACTGACGGTACGAATGTTGTACTAATTTTTAGTTTTTTAATTTTTCTGTATTAAAATCAAGATAAATAGTAGATTTTTCATAGGTCTCACAGGTTTCATGAACTTTTTTTATTCTTCGTCGAATCATCCCCAGGTGTCAAAAGCAAATGAACAAAAACGCTGGAGAAAAAAAGAGAATTTTAAAAAGATGGCAGATAAACGCGCATAGAACGTTTTTCGCATAGTTCAAGGAAGTCGTTGACGATTTAAATTCAACAACGCTGGATGGAAACACAGAACAAAATCGCATTACGTTAAAAATTGTAAAATGTTAATACTGGTTTCATATGTGATGTTGTTAATTTTAGGTTGTGTTTTTATCTAGATAACTTCCAGTATTTTTAATTTTTTTAAATTGGTTTCGGAATGTATAATTTTGGTGTTATTAACTAAAATTTGCTTTAAATCAGAGAAAGGGCAGTTATGTTTTTATAGATGTTAGTAAATTGAGCTAAAGTTTACAAGATGCATAGTGAGGCGGCGGAATAGAGTAGTGCTTGTAAAACCAATGTAGCTATTAGCTTTATTATTATTATTATTATGGGACTTATTTTTAACAATGCTTGCATATATATATATATATATATATATATATATATATATATATATATATATATATATATATATATATATATGTATATATATATATGTATACGTATGTATATATATATATATATATATATATATATATATATATATATATATATGTGTGTGTGTGTGTGATTGTGTTTGTTTAGGCAGTATACTTTCACACAGGAGAATTTTATTTAATAATATTTGCCAGAATATATATATATATATATATATATATATATATATATATATATGCTTGAATATATATATATACATATATATATATATATATATATATATATATATATATATATATATATATGTGTGTGTGTATACAACCACTTAAAACCCTGAATAATATATCAGCTTTAAATGGCCAATTAGTATAGATATTTTAGTTATAACCCTTAGGTGGGTCTCAATCGTCCAATTTGCCACAAACCAATGAGTAACGATCGTAAACTTACGATGTTGCCGCTTCATTATATACAATTTGTGCTAGCGAGGAACAAAATAGTATCTCTTTTTTAACATCATAAAAGCTTGCCTGAAAAAATATAAACAATTTTAGATAAGTCATATTCTGCGCCATTCATTTAGTATTTCGTTATTTTAATATATTTATTTCACATATATTGTATTCATAAAACTATGAGCAATATACAAATTCAAAATGAAGGTTTGTCAAATATTTTTCTTTTTGTTTACCGTAACTTTTGAATTCCAGTGAGTGTGGTGGCGCATTATTTTATTTATCTATAATGATATTAATAATTTACAATAATCTTCGCACACTTGACACTGTTTACATTGAGATATCATTTACATTCAGTCAGTGTCGAATGATAGCACAGGAGTAGAGGCACCGACTGTCTGAGTTTCAATTCCGGCTTGAAGAACTAGCTAATCTAACCGCACTGTGACACAGAGTGCGGCTAGAAACAGTCTGTATGTGGATGACTATATAAAGTTCACTTTCTTTGTAAGGATATCGCCAACTGCCATTAGCTTTAAGACATAGCTCATTGGGTAAAATTAATTCGAGCTACCGGCACTGTACAATGTTTACATTGAGATATCGCTTACATTCAGTCAGTTGAGTTTCAATATATATATATATATATATATATATATATATATATATATATATATATATATATATATATATATATATATATATTGAAACTCAATCGTCGTATATATATATATCATGAACTCTCCCGTCGATTTCGACGTATGAGGTCTTGACAACTTAAAATTTGTTTAGTCTTCGATGGATGTAGCATGCTTACATTTACTCAATCGTAAATGGCATTTGAGAGAGATTTGCAAACCAGCCCACAATATATATATATATATATATATATATATATATATATATATATATATATATATATATATATATATATATACGACGATTGAGTTTCAATATATATATATATATATATTGAAACTCAAGAGTCGTATATATATATATATATATATATATATATATATATATATATATATATAAATATATATATATATATATATATATTTATATATATAAGCTATATATTTTCGCTTAAGAATGCTATTGATTTATATACAAGTGTGACCCGTCTCGGTGTTGTTCGTATGGAATCAATGCAATTGCTCTGAACACTATGTTACAATCTTTATTTTGTAATTTTTAAGTACTAAATTAAATCTAGTAAACATTTAAGGATTTCTGGCGCAAACAGAGAAGCCACTATCGTCAACCGGGGTACAAATGTTCTAAATTTAGATAAAACAGAAAAAATTAAACTGAACAATCGGATTTAATTTTTTTAAATGCTATCATTTTAATATGATTATTAATATTATTGTTTTTCCTATTATTATTATTATTATTATTATTATTATTATTATTATTATTATTATTATTATTATTATTATTATTATTATTTACTCAGTCGTAGTTTTCACACAAGTAGAAAAAATCATTTTTGAATTTCGCTCAAGATAAACATGTTTGGATGTGCATGATTCTAAACATAAAATGACTGTTCGCAATCTACGTGGATTATTTATGTGTGTAAGTTTTTTTTACTATTTCTAGCAGAGAATAGTCAGAAACATATAAATAAGTATGGCTATATAATATAATAAGTGTTTGTATTTCATTTGTAAAGCGTAGTCCGAATGTGCATAACGTAAAATATATGAATACACAACGATTATAATCGACATTTAATTTTTCCATTCGTAACAAACGCAGCGTTTTCAAGCGTTTCATCTCTGTTGAATATCCAATAAAAATAAACGGTGAACCTCGCGAAATGACTGTTACTGAAACAATTGTGAGAGGTGGATATAATATGTAATCGATGAAATTGAATGGAATTATTTTTCATATGAAGAACAAAAACTGGAAATTTCCGTCAATCACTAGCCAGGCAGAATCATATGTTGATTTATCAGATGAAATATTCTTGGTGTTTAACTCAGAGAATTTCACTGATGTTTCTTTATATATTAGATAGAATACAAAAACAGCGTAATATGAGAAAATACTCGGTTTCTGTTTGTCTGTCTATAACTTTCCTTATATTGTTTTTTTCTGTATCTCATCCCCTATTTTCTCTCTATTACTGTTTTATCTCCCACCCCATTTCGTTCTCTTTATGCATCTCTATATTTCTGTTATTCCTCCTCTTCCAGTCTCTCTTTATCTCTCTCTCTCGCTCTTTCTCTCTCTCTCTCTCTCTCTCTCTCTCTCTCTCTCTCTATCTATCTATCTCTCTCTGTTTATCAGTCCTTCACACTCTCACTCGCTCTCTACCCCTGTTTTCCCCCATTCTATTTTATGTCAGAATGTCTCAACCCATCTATCTCTGACTGTAGCTCTATCTCTGTCCGTCCGTCCGTCTGACTGTCTGTCTGTCTGTCTCTCTCTCTCTCTCTCTCTCTCTCTATATATATATATATATATATATATATATATATCTTTCAAGAATAAGTAGGAGTAAAGAAGAAGAAGAAGAAGAAGAAGAAGAAGGAGTAAGTAAAATGGAAGATGTGAGATGGAAGAAGTAACAAAAAGATGTGGAGTTTACTATGAATAAGGAGTTGGAGAAATAAGAGATGCTGAATAAGAAAGAGTAAGTACAAAGATACGTAAAATATTACATAATTGTAGAATAAATGGAATGTAACTTTTTAGCAGAGGTCGATATTTGAATTCGCATAAAAATGGAGTAAAAAATCTAATTCAATTTTATCATTTCCGTATTGCAATTTAGTGATATAATCGTTCAAGGACTTTCGTCCGTTCGTATCGGTGCTTTAATCTTCGCTTGATTAAGGACCCGTAAATACGATGGCATTTTAGCGATGATGGATTTCTCGGCAAAAGTAATCGCAAGTTTAGCTGGGTGCAGTTAGATTGTTTTTTGTTTGTTGTTTTGGTCGGTTAAGTTCGAGGTGACATTTGCATGCGGCATTAGCTGAAAGGGATGACAAATGTCTGGGAGAGGAAAAGGGGGAAAGAGATGAATAAGGGACAGAAATAAAATAAATAAAAAGGAAGTGAGTAAAAGAGATTTTATTCTAATGGTTTATCACTGACCAAGGCCAAAAGGTACTCGAGAATAAGAGTTAGTGAGATTTTCAGTTGGATGATAGAACAGTACTATGAAACGATTGAGAACTATACATGATTCACAGGACAACTCAACATATATTTGTTAGCATTGGACTTGAACACGATAACGGTGTAATCCATCGGGAAGCATTTTCGCGATAAGGTGTTTCATAGGTGAGAAGTTCATGGAAAAAAAACTCTGTTCATGGAAGTTCCGTTTGATTTTAGGTACAGAGTGGAAGAACGGAAATTCTTTGTAATGTTAATAGAAAGACGAGTTCTTGCTGAGAAGGTTTTACGGAATAGAACCAGAGCTTGAAGCTCAGTCGAGCACTTAGCATAGAAATATAAATAGAGTAGAGAAAGACTATCAACATCTTTTTCTGTGAGAAAAAGAACAGATTATCTTCCACTAGATTAAGAAATCGATTTTGTCCCTCCATCTATATCCAATGTCATCGGGGAGTGGGCATGATAGAACCTGGTGGAATCAATGTCCTCTCCATGCCACATACAGCATCTGGTATTTTCTAAATGGTCACCCATTTTGTACTGGCCAGACTCAATATCACTTAACTTCGGTGATCTATGCCGTATGTTTTGTACTCTTGTTAAATATTGGGCGAGTAGACCCACTAGTATATAAATTAGTTAGTTGAAAATAACAGGAAATGAAAGTTCAGGCAGGGTCAACTTGGTAAACTTTAGGTTAGTTTTACTCGACAGTGGAAATTGATAGAAATCGACGTGACGTCACATCGTTCAAAGAGAGAGTGGGTGAGAGAAGTTGGGAGTTCCTTGGAAGCACTAGAAATGTGAACATGTCGTTTGAAAAATGTCCTTATAAAATATGATTAAATAGTAATTATCGACCCATCTCTGTCTCATCTAGTCACTTTTTTGGAACGAATATTGAGCAGAATAAACCCCCAGTCTTCTAACAGTTTTGTCTACATTTAGTCCTTTTTCGGAGGCATGAAAGAAATTATTTGCAGGTGACGTTTCCTCACTCTGACAAGATCAATCAGCTTACAAATGTACGGTTATAGACTTTTATTCATGTATGGCATAAGGTTTTAAATTATAATTTTCTCAATCCAGGAAAGAGTGCTCAGAACGGTACCTCCCCAGATGTGGCAGCAGTACTGCATCTAAGGTCAGATCTGTCTCTTAGTCATCAGTGGAATTTTATCGATAAAGCAGAAGAACAAAATAAAAATGAGAAAAAATGTGAAATAATAAAGTTATATAAAACACAAGAGAATGAAAGACGAAAAGTAATTCATGATCAGGAATGAAGGAATGAAATTACATACGAATGGAATGCATTCAAGATGTCGAAATTTCAACATAAAAATACATTTTGAAGAGAATTCAAGAAAAAGTGGACCTGTGAGTAGTTGTAATGAAAGAGAAACCCCATGTGTCTAAACTAGTGTAAATTGGTGTTTAACACTTGATACAGTGTTGTGTCATACCTAGGAGGTTAGTGGAGCTTAAGTTGCGTCAACACCAAATGTCTGCGGACCTTTTTTAACATTACGGGACGTAGAAGGATTAACAGATCAGTTAGTGAAAATATGAGGTTCTCGTAACATCGAAGTTGAATCAGGTTCGAGTCACCCAGGATACGAATCTGAGTAAACTCAACGGCACATACGACCACACATTGTATACAATTTATTGCAAACAAGTTTGTAAGGGGGAATGATTTACACTTCATAATATTTTCAAATGTATTAATGCGGAAGTGACCAGAAGAGAGCCGAAGGGATTAGAACTTGGCACAGCAGATTTCAAGAAATCGAACGAAGAAAGAAATCTAATAATATTCTGTAATGAAGTCTTTTCTTATTCAAATTATTAACATGATTTGGTCTGTTATATTCATTTTTGTTGTTATATACACAATGTTTCGTCCCTCGAACTCACCGACTATTTCCCGATACTTTTTGTCGTATTCGGTAACCTTCCGACAATTTCGAACTACCCCTTTATTTAACCCACTGGAGTATGCTATTCACATTAAATGCCGTTTTCTATCTTTTTTTCTTACTATTCAATAGTTTGGTTTATTTAATGCTGGAACTTATCGTGAGTGGAATGTCTGTTTTACGTAGAAATAGAAATTACAATATGATACGTGAATTACGTGAAGAGAAAAGTTCAATTTCGAAGAGGCAGTTGAGAAATTAAGTTGCTGCACCGTAGAAAATGATGTAAGAATCCAACTAATCGGGGGCGATACGTAATGAGAAAGAACATGTATCTCTCTTTCTTGGATTTGGAGTCGGGAGGAGCACATGAGTGTTTTGGAGATCTTCTTTCCTCTATAGAAGATAGACTAGAGGAAAAGACATCATTGAGTAGTATGCAAATACTGTAAAATATACTATAATAAGAAAAAGAAAGAAATCTACAAAAGAGATTTTGAAATGCCCACTGCAATAAATGTGTGTTTGTAAGAAAGAGAAATGTTATTAACGAGAAAGAGAGAGGAAGACGATCTCTTCACACTGTCCCTACTACACTTACTACCGTTATTACCAACGTGTCTAACGACGCATCTTTTTGCACATTCGGCGATATTTGTTGCTGAGACAAATACTCGCCATGGCTATGCAACACACAATACCTATTGTAAATTATATATTGCATACGAATAATTAACGTCCATGCCTTTCCCAACAGTATTTGCGTTTTCCATTGTTAATAATCGTAACATTTATTTTTTTAATTTTCTTCGGGTTATTATTTGCCTCGGGGAACAGACACGAATGCAACATCTGTTTTACGGCATACCAAAACTTTTTTTGGGTCATTTAATTCTGTTGCAAACGGTTAACTGGGTTCTATTCTTTGAACCAAAATGGTTATTCAATCCATAAATGGGAATAAGCTGTAAGTTCATTCCTGTCACATATTATTTATGATAAATCACAGAAGGAATAACGACAAATAGTACACCAACGTTAGAATTTTGAATTTCCAAAATATATAATAACTAGAAAAATAATGAGTCACCTAGTAAGGTCGGGTTAAATTGTTTGAATCAGAAAATGAAAAATCGACAATAAACTAACCTCGCCCCCAAATATAGACGTAATGCCTGAGAAGATTGTTTCCTATGACCGAAGCTAACCATACCTAATTAGATTAAAAGAGTTGGACCAGAACCTAGAATGACAATGTGCCAAAGATTGCCATATTGGTACGAAAAGAAGAACAAAAAAGCCATTTATTTCCGTGTCTTCCACAACAGCAAGATCTGACACAAGTTCAGTTACATATAAGGAAAACCAGTTACCTCGAGAGAGCTCTTTAGAAGAGTACAAAAATAGCTGGGAACTAATCAGTTTGCATTAACCCGACAGAAAGCCTCAGGCGACAGACAATTACCCCTTGCCGAATGAGAAGATAATGCCTGGGATGATGGCATCCTAGTTCCAAATCGAACTATACCTCATTCAGATGAAGCAAAAATCTGTCAAGAGACAAGACAAAATAATGGCAAGCATTTTTCTGGCTGGTATGAAAAAAGTGAGTTTGTAAAGCCAGTTAAATAAAAAATAAATTAACACACATTGCAAAATTAGATTTTTCTGTTTTGGAATTTTTAAGATAAGGATTACTAATTTGTATTATTTGAATTATTCAAACTACTGTTCTCATCATGGATGTTATTCTCACAACGTTTCAGTCGATGTAACCTCCGACCGTCTTTAGGTGCATCTTGTCAAACTCGAGAATTTTTCTAACGAACTGTATGGAATCTCGAACAGAAGCCCCCACCCCTCCACTTAATCCACAGGGGAAGCTTTCTTCTGTTCCGTCAGCCAATACAGGGTCAAAGTCTTAATATCGCCCGTACTGAGTATTGAACCTTCAACTCCTAGAAAGGTTCCCGACTTTGACAATATGCATCTGAAGAAGTTCGGATATTACATCGGCCAGAACATTGTGATAATAACATCCAAGATAAGAACAGTAATTCAGATAATCCAAATAATTGTTTCTTTCTGTTCGCTATTTCTCTCGCTTTCCTTCTTTTCTTTCTTTCTTTCTCTCTTTCTTTCTCTCTTTCTTTCTCTCTTTCTTTTTTTTCTTTCTTTCTTTCTCTCTCTCTCTCGTTCATTTTACTCTCTTTCCCTCTCGGCTACAAAGTAAATGCATAGTTACTACTTCTGGTGTAATTCACTTTTGTTTATAATATACTATTTCAATCTTCTTCTATTAAATTTGACTGCAAATAAACTTATATATATATGTATAAATACATATACATATACATATACATATATATATATATAAATATATATATATATATATATATATATATATATATATATATATATATATATATATATAAATATATATTTATTAATGTGTGCATTCCAGAAGATCATAACAACACCGGTACCGTCAGTTTCAAATGCTTACAAAGGGAACCTATAAAGGCATCTTTATCGGACACTCTTTAGCCTCTGTTTATGTCATGGGAAACATACATAAACAGAGACTGAAGAAAGTCCGATAGAGGCCTTTATAGGTCCCCTTTCTAAGGATTTGAAACTGACGGTACCGATGTTGTTCTAATCTTCTGGAATAAAAACATTCATAAATAATGTAATTCGGTTGAAAACCAGATAAGCAATGCGAGATATTTTTCAATAAATGAAACATTTATAATTTTTTTATAAATTTAAATCAACTATTTCTTTTTCAGTGTTTACAGACATTTTTTTCTTTTATTCTTTTTCATTGTCGAGATCTCTCGATCGGCCAGACCGGTCAGAGATCACGAAATCTTCCGATGGAGTGTTTTTTGTTGCTTTAAGTCTTAGAGTAGCATACACGCTGGTACGTGGCAGTTTAATAAATCCGTTTGACCTACGTGAACAGCATCGACAAGGGAACTTTATGTGATTAGATTGAAAACCAGATAAGCGATGCGACATTTTTTTTACAATAAATGGAACATTTATTAATTTTTTAATTCAAATCAAATATTTTGATATAAACATTTATTTTTCAGTGTTTAGAGACATTTTTTTGCTTTTATTACGCTCTTTTTTATTTTTCTTGATAATCGAGCACTCTACTGTGATTCTCTCCACTAGCCTCATATATATATATATATATATATATATATAAGAAAAGAGGCAAAATACCTTAAAAGCATATTTAAGATGTGATATTAATTTAAAAGAAAAAAGAAAAATCGTAACAGATTTTCTCTTTTTTTTTCAATAAACTTTCATTTTTGTTTATAATAATTACAAATATTTCGCCAAGTAAAATTGACCTTATCAGTGTATCTGGAAATCCTGATCTTATTGGATTACTCCGTCCTTGATGGTGTAATATGGACGTGTGGTGTCGGTTGTTTTTTCTTCCACTTTTAAATATTAGGACGCGTATGCGCGCGGGGTAGTTATCAAATATAGAGTTCATATTTTTTTATAAGCATATATTAGAGGTTGAGAATAAGAAAAGAGGCGTATTTTACCTTTTTTCTTATTCCTAACCTCTAATATATATATATATATATATATATATATATATATATTACTTGGTATATAAAATCAGTACAACATCAGTACCATTGGTTTCAAGCTGAGAAGATGTTTACCTCCCGGCTATCTTCAGCTTTTTTGTCACCTGGAAATAAAAATGTATTGTCTCGTATAACTCTCGTTTGGATACGTTATTTGCTTTAAAGTGTTAAATTAGAATTGTCTAAATTTCGTGTTATGGAAAGATTTGTGAGATTAAAAAGCTTTATAAAGTCTAAAAGAAAGAGGGATAAAATATAAAAGTTATGATTTAAATTTTTTAAAAATTTACAAATCTTGTGAGTGAGTATTTGTTAACAGCGTTTTTACCCGGGCCGTTATTTTTTTTTGAAGGATTACATTAGTTTCGTCTAAAGTATGTGGTAAAGAGAGAATATGAGGTTAAGAATTAAATTTACAAAAATCAAAAATCCAGAATTGAAATTCAAAATTTAAAAAATTATATTTAAAGACTTTAAAATGTTTAATAACTTAAAAATGATAATTTAAAAATAATTTAAAATCTTGTAAGCGATTACTCGCTAACGATAAACCGGTCTAAGGGAAGAAACTCTACAAATCCTTAATTGAGTCTATATTCAATATATAATACTTATATTTAAGGTATAATTTTAAATATAAATTTATAATGGAGTATCAATTTATTATGGAACTAATAATTAATGATGTGCTTCATTGAGCCTGTTTCAGAGTTAAAAATAAGATTAAGTCAGTGGATTAATTTTGTTTAAATTTGTTTTGAAACCTAATGTTTTTTGTATCATGAATTAGGGGCCTTTCCTCTTAACAACCGGAAAAATATTTTCATATTTTCGTGGTATAATTTACTGGTTTTGAGTTCATGTATAGAGATGCACCATATGAAAATATTAATGGGGAGGTGATAATTGGAAAAGGACTTTCCGGGGTAGAAGGCGCGGATATAAGAGCGGATCTGGTAGTGTATGAGGCTATTTTGAAGTTATGTTTTTGGCAGGGGTGATTATCGGAAGTCCTTTATGTGTATCCGTTAGTCCAGTTCATAAGAAGTGCCTGTTTCCTATGGACACATCTTTTAATATATATATATATATATATATATATATATATATATATATATATATATATATATATATATAAAGAGAGAGAGAGAGAGAGAGAGAGAGAGAGAAAGAAACAAAGCAAAAACAATACAAACGGTATTAAATAAGAGCGGAGGTCACACAATATACAACGAGAGAGGAAGAGGATGATAGACAGAAACTTAGCGAGTAAATTAATTAAAACAATTAAAGAAAATTTTCGAACATAACTCAATCCCCAAATTAATGAATATTTGATGTAATTAAAGCATATATAAAAAGAGCCTTAGGGAAACATACGTTAATGAACTCGCATTTAGTATAATAATATGTAATAATAATGAAATTAGTGTGTCTAGTTCTTAGGTCACTGCAACTCATCAAAAGTACATGGATCATACGTCGGTTTTTGATGAGATTTCCTTTTTTATTTACTGTTTTTGTCTATGAAGGAGACATTCATTATCTAGTAATTATTGTACATCTTGTTGCATTATGCCACTGTTTCAATAATGAGTTGGTCAACTTGTGGCTGAATGGTTCTCTTATTTAAGGAGCTAACTGCTGAAATACAACCTCCTATGATCCATTTATTTCATTTTCGACAGTTAACTTCAACGATTTCTCCGTAAAGAGTTAAACACTATGTCCTAGTTTTCAGTTGTTGGTATGAAAAGGCGGTTTGTGTCAGGTAGCAATCAGAGGTTGACAGACGAGATGAAAATCTGGACTGGACACCTTCTCGGCTGAGTAATCGCCGTGCGTCAGGTGAATCCAGCTTCATCTAAAATCGATACAATTCTCAATTTCGATTACTTAGAGAAGAACAAAGCGTAGATGTAAGTGGGTTTCGTATGATCTAATGACCGCAAGCGATCAAAATACGCCGGTTTTCTCGACAGGTTCGTATTCCAACCGATAACCGTCGAGACGAGTTGAGCAGTTGAGCGGGGGCTTCCTGAACCGCCTTGGTCTATTTATGATACGTCACACTGGGGATCATCGTGAGTTGACTTGTTTCAACGAAAGCCACTCGATCGACATTATTCGAGGAAACGCTTCGAGTATGCTCACGGCCTGCCAAGTCAGCACAACATCTGGTGAAACGTTTCTGGGGTTGCGGATATATCCACAAAAGCTTTTTATTTTTATTTGGCAGATGAAACAGGTTATTCACAATGAAGTAATTGTTTACATTAACTTTGTAACGTGTATAAAATTGTTCAATTTAAATTTTGTCAGATGTTGAATTATCTATTTACTAGATAAAACGACGAAAAAGAACCCCTCTGCTTTGCCAGTGTTCGCACTCGCTATTTATCGGCACAGGTTCGTAGTCTATCGAAGGTAAAAACCGGGTTCGAATTAACTTCAAGGGAATAACAAATAAAAAAAATGCCGTTCGACACTATTTCTAAACAAATTACTATTGCATAAAATGTGTTTCGGACAAAACTAAGTGGTTGCAAGTTGAGTCGTTCACGCAAAATGCTGAAAAAATACATTTGGTCACGTTGGATTTTTTTCTATGGCTAATGGTCCAAGACAAAATAGAAATAAATCTGCCATATCTAAAACTACATTCCTAACAGTTTTTACAAAATTAAAAAAAATATAAACATGTTGTATTTGCATTTAATTAGGTGAGAAACGGTTATTTCCGTTGTGGAATATTAGGATCAGACTTATTTTCTTGCTGTTCAGCACAATTTATTTACATCGGCCATATTTAAACATGTAACGTGACAAAATATTTTTCAGCATTTCTCGTGTATTATACAACTTGTTATAACTTGTGTTTTAACCATCTAATTGTTCACTACTTTTTGGAATCTGATGCACAGTCTAAAATGCTCGAAATACATTTGCTTTTAGCGAAATTCCAGTCTCATTTTTTTATTGGTATTGAACGCCATAACTTAATTTGGTGCTATTATATATATAGTTGGATTATGTTAGTCTTACAGAGAAACGATCTGATAAACGCTTTCTTTTACTGCGCCTCATCAGTTTGAATGACGTCATTTAAATCCTCGGGGTTTGACAAAAAAAATAATTTCCTCTAATCTCGTGCGACGTCACAGTCACAAGTGTTCATTTAAATTTTCGATGTTCTACGAGTTACTCCTTTGTTAGATAACATTGTTACTAAAAACTTAGATTGAAGCCACTAATTTCCCACTGTATCTTGAGATTCTCAAATAAATTCAAAAACGCTGATGAAACAATGCAATAAAAATAGACAATTCGAGTATTCGTCTATTTTGTTTTTCCTTCGAACTCATACACATATATTAATGACTATTTTTAAAACAGACCTTGGACATTCTTCTCAAAATATTTTCTGTGTGAATCTTGCAAATATCGGGTCAAATCTAAAAAAAACCATGACATTTTGGTCATGTTTTATTAAGTTTACAATCTGACACTCGTAAGTTAGTTAGAATTTTGTAAAGAATAGTCTACAGATAAAATAGACAAACACATTTAAAGTTCTTTCAAGTTATGCCCATCTGAAGACATTCATTAGAGTTACGCTGCTGGTAACGACGCGAAATCGCCTTTCTTATCTGTACATTCTGAAACTAATGTTATAAACTTAAATATACTTGAAGCTATCTTTAGTAAAATCCAGCAAACTACAATAGATAACATTACGTACGAGACAATTAACACTATCTAAAAATGCTTATCGTAAATACAATTTATCCTGTGACGCTAATTCTGGCGTCTCGGAACTTAAATTGTAAACGTTCTTCTGGAACTACACCGGTTTGTTGTTTTGATGTTTAACGACTTCACATCCGGCGTTCTCGGCTGCTTTTTGAAATCAGCCTATTTTTTTCTCCAGCTTTTTGTTCATTTGTTGTTGTGACCTAAAAATGATTCCACAATCAATCGAAAGTGCTCGCGATACTTATGGAAGATTCATTATTATTTTTTTTTTTTTTGAATCAAAAAGAGACTATTAAGAAAATCGAAAAATAAACGAAGGTGTAATTAAGAGCCAACAAAACAAAAAGAGGGTAAAACAAAAAAATAAAAACTAGAAAAAAAACAAGACAAAAGCAATTCAAAATGTGAATATTTGTCGGTGTAGTTAACAAACTAAAAATGTTTGAAAAACCACATGTACAAAAAATAAATGTCACCAAATATAAAATAAGTCACTCTTCTACCTACCCATATCAGTTTTGTGTGCGTTTTAACTTACTTTAAAGCGTTTTTTTTCAATTAAGTAGGTTTGGAGACGTCACGTTAGAATGAAAAAAAGAAAGAAAATGGCTTCCAGACCACGGAGGCCTCAATAATCGCCCTACAGTTAGAAAGTAAACAACAATACAGCTAATAATATGTACAGTTTGGTTGAACATCACATTTTCCACCCGTTAGTGACAGTTATTAGTTGCATTTTTGTTTACTTTCCGATGTTAAGGCAGTTATCGAGGCCTCACGAGGTCTGGAAGCCATTTTGTTTCTGTTTTTTTCTTTCTAACATGACATTTCCGAGCCTACCTTTTTAATTTAAGTAAAAACACTTTAAAATAAATTAAAACATAAAAAAAACTTATCCAGATAGGTAGAAGAGTAACTTATCTTGCTTTTGGTAACAATTACTTATTGTCTATTTGTTTTTGTCACCCCTTTTTTGTTTTGTTGGCTCTTGTAATAAATGCCGGAATTCGGTTGTGTTTAGCAATGTTTGCTTAATATATATATATATATATATATATATATATATATATATATATATACATATATATACATATTTATGTATATACATATTTATATATATATATATACATATTTATACATATGTATGTATATACATATTTAACTATAAACAAACATATATATAGTCTCGGAAGTTTCTCAGCCATTAAAACTATATTAAAAAAAAACAAAAAAAAACTTATAGTCCCAAGTCTTCCAGTGGAAAATCACTCATGTAAGTCAATTTATTTTTTACAGTTATTATATTAGTTTATTTCTAACACTATTTTAAGGGATCATCAGTTGTTTACCATGAAAAACTGTTTCGGGAATTTAAAAACAAGACAGTATTTAATTTCATGGCTTCCCAGCAGAGTTGATCAGACCCCACTTCCCTTAAAAGACAAAAACATAAACGTTCCTTATACTAAATCTACGTTTTGTTCCATATAAATGTTTTGCTAACTTATATTAGTTATTTAAGACACACACAAAAAAATTGTCTTTACCTGTGCTGTTCGTCTGTCTAATAAAATTTATCCGTTACTTACAAAAATGTTGCTGCATTTTAAAGTGTTTGGACGAATCCATGACACTATTATTTAAGTGATTAATGTATTATTTTTAGTTTTATATTATAAATATAAAAAACATCAACACATCAAAAAATAAAAAATAAATAAATAAATATGTATATATATATATATATATATATATATATATACATACATACATATATATACCTTTAGTTCCTCCTTCTCTCCCTCGTCCTCCTTTGTTGTCCATCTCCCCGTTGTCGTCAACCTCAAATAGATATTAATCTTCCTTGTTCACTTACAGTTTTTCTAATCTATATACATATTTATACATTACATAATTACCGCCTAAACCATCTATAATACTAACACATGGTATGTACCTGATTATCCTCATTCCCCTGAAGATGGACCCGGATGGGTCGGAAAGTACTTGGGCCTAAAATCAAAACTATAGTAAATTCATCAGCCATTTCCCCTCCGAAACTAAGATCCTGATTCGGACTATTGAAAGGATCTATCAAATGATATGCAAACATAAGTTGTCTCTTATATTCAACAATACTTGCCTGCAAGAGAAGATGCTGCCTACACACACACACACACACACACACACACACACACACACACACACACATATATATATATATATATATATATATATATATATACTAAGCCGCTTTAAGAAATTAAAGTTGAGCACTCTCGGGGATGTAAAATATATACAGTCAAAAAGCTCTAATGCAAAGTTTTGAATACATTCGTCGAACACTCTCGACTTGTCTTCTATCTGTGCTTGCTTCTATGTGCATATAGATCTTAATTTCCCTTAATTACGTGTCAGTTTCCGTTGGCCGAGTGGATATGGCGACTGCTTGCATATTCTAGGCCTAATCTGTGAAACGGGTTCACACTTCTCGACCGTCTGAAATTGTTACTTTCCTGCACTTATGAGAGCAATAAGCCTGAAACGTTAGCGTCTGTAGGTATTAATAATTTAATATGTATATATATATATATATATATATATATATATATATATATATATATATATATATATGTATATATATGTATATATATATATATATACATATATATGTGTATATATATATGTATATATATATATATATATATATATATATATATATATATATATATATATATATATTTGGTCCAGTATTTACTTTTAAAACGTCTAATACATAAATATAACTTAGTAGTTGTATGGAAATATATGTGTGTGTGGAGTGAGAGAGAGAGAGAGAGAGAGAGAGAGAGAGAGAGACAGAGACAGACAGACAGACAGACAGACAGACAGACAGACAGACACACACACACACACACACAACAGCGAAACATTGTGTAAGACAAACAGAAAAAGAAGTCTAAGATGCTTAGATCAACAAATCGTCGCCCAATTCCAACCACGGACCGGTTTGAAGCATATCTCGACCGTCCATACCGTGGGACTCTCCCACGTCTGGTTCGACCATCACTCTAGGCCCAGCTCTTAAAATAGGACCTCAATTCGAATGCTCTTCCATAACATGTGTTCAAACACAATACACGGGCGCTTACGAGCAGGCAACTGGTCTAGATCTACAAATCTAACTATATCCGTTCTCGTCTCTCGGTCGCCGTTGATAGAGCAAAATCTCAACACGCTCGTTCAATTGCATTGTGTATGATACACAGGATGAATACGAAAACAAATGCCAACCATGGAACCGTGAATGAATAAGCTGTTCTGCAATCCGACCATATTGTGGACAAATAAATTTTAGTCGAGGCTTAACATGTCCACCAATTTTCAGTTATTAATGCCAAACAGTCATTGTCTTTCAGCTTTTAATGAAATGGGGACACTATGTCGATCATCTGATCAGTAAACGGCATGACACTCATCGGACTCCATCCCTCATCCATATTTTTGTCTGTGGATTTATCTAAAAGATAAGGTCTATTAAAACAGTCCACAGACTATTCCTGAGCTGAAGAGGGCCATTACAGCCAAACTCAGTCAAAAGGGAAATGAATCAGAATTATTGATAATAAGTGTGCGTATCATCGAACGGCGATAAAATAAAGACTGTTGGGCGTTTATGACTGAGACTTGGTGGACAAGTCAGGCATAGACTAAAGTTTATTTATACTAAATATGGTTGGATTGTAGAACAGGTTGTAAATTTTATTAACGATTCCATGGATGGGTGCCATCTATTTTGGGGGCATCCTGTATCCTTGTTTCAAAGAAAAAGAAAAGTGTATTTATTTATTTGGTAACTGTTTGATACACAACACAATTAAACATCAATCCACATATATACTCATAAAATTAAAGCACACAAACAAAGACACAAAACAGTTAAACAAAGTAAATATAGAAAACCACAGTAGTGACGTCGCTAAGAATGATTAAACATTGATAAATTAGTCTCAGTAAGTGCGTGCCATTTTGCTCCCTGATTCTGAAAGGAATCAGGAAAACCAATGCAAACGGTAGACATCTAGCATACAAAACAGTCGTAATATTCTGGGTGCATTAATGTGTTATAGCAATATATTAGAAATGTCACTATTGAGGCTGTTTTCTTTTACTAACGAGTCATCACTTATCAAGGCCCAAAGGCCACTCGAGGATAAGTGTTAATGTGTTTGCCATTTGGACAAAGAAAAACACCCTCATAAGACTGGAAGACGATGGGTGAAATGGGCAGGATTTGATTTTTTAAGATGAGGGCTCAGCAAGAATTTGTTTGCATTGGACTTAAAAACAACGATGTTGCAGTCAGCCGGAAAGCAGCCCTGTGGTATTGTATGCCATACGTCGGAAGGTTTTGTAAATAAATTCAATTCATGGAAGTTTCGTTTAGTCCTAGATACACAGAGGGAGAAATGGAAATTATTCAGTTTTACATGAAACTTTAATTGAAAACTTTATAAAATGATTAAATAACCTCAGCCTATTAATCTGGTGTATGTGTATGTTATTGATTGACACAAAGCATTATTGATTGCAAGTAAATCGATACAGAATTTGTAAAATCTAAAACTCTTGTAGATTGTATCCTGGAGTTTAAGCACATATTTTAGCTTTCCTTACAATACAGTTTAGTCAGTATCATAAGTAGAGCAACAGCATGACAACGACGACCACCACATGCGCCTATAAAGTTCTTTCAGTCGCTTGGTTCTCCCACTTATATGATGTATTTACGGAAAGAGAAAGAGGATTTCTTTGACCTAACTTTCATCTTACATCTTACTAACCCTAAAGCTGAACGGAATGTGGAATAAGTCAAACACACACACACACAAATATATATATATATATATATATATATATATATATATATATATATATATATATATGTGTGTGTGTGTGTGTGTGTGTATGATCTTCACGTTGGCCGGATGGTAAGAAATAAGGATCATGATTTGGTTAAGCCGTAAGATTCGTAGACGGTAGATTCAGACTTCCGTCTCCCCCCACCCCGCCACCACATTCACTGTCGGTCAAGCTTGGCTGTGACATATTTTGACCCAGACAAACTCCCTAACTAAAAATAGATATGAAAAGCTAATAAGTCCAAGCCGTCATCCCATTCACCTCACGTCCCTTAAAAGAGACAGACTACTGCTGATAACGGCCTAACAAAAATCATGATTTTCATTTTTTGCTTTTTCACATCTACAGCCATGCCGAAATTGGGACAATTTCTGGCAAATCAAAGTTAATATCGGTATGATTTTCTACATTGTTTTTCGTCCTGAGGAAGAAAATAAACCTATCAAAGGCAAGCGGTTCGTAATCTGCCTTGTTTGGAGTGAATAGAAGTTTATTTTGTTGTACTAAAATATTGCCCTACGATTACTAAATTGTGTTCATGATTTTGGGATTAATATAATTTTTTATAGCTTAACGACAATTAAAATCTCATTGAAATCATAGTTAACAAAAACATTTCAATGAAGTTTCTACTGCCTCGTCGATCCTTTTGCAATACAAATGATAAATATGTCCCCATCTAAAATCTGCAAAGGTATGGGATTAGTTTTTAGCAAATTTCAAGTGCCGATGTCTTCTAGGTTAAAAATAGTTGATTGACACACAAACAGACAGCCAGACGTTTTTAATAATATTATATATGAAGTTAAAGAGATAATGAAAAATATTGGTCGAGAATTATAAAAGAACAAGGAAAGATAATTGACATGGAGAAATAAAGAGTCATGATATTATAAGCCGGCGAAATTTATTTATGATGACCTACTCGACATAAAGCCAAATATTGGGCACTTGTGATATATTTCGATTTCTGTGCACTTGCTTTATTAATCTAGATTCCAGAACACTATTTTTTCAGGCCAGTCCTGGAATTCTCCCGGTAATATTTTATATATTTTATATCTCTTGATGCCACCCGAGGGCGATCGGCTTAAGAGAGCCAAGTTTGTCCCTTCTCGACTCCCCGTTACTTTATCAGAAACCGACATCGTATGTCCGGATTTGACGTCAAAGTCATACGTGTTCTCGTCAATTCTCAGCGTCCCACACGTCAACCACACATCATAGCCTAAATTTAATTAACGGAGACAAAGAAATAAATCAGTATGTTTCTCATATATACAAGGTGTGTGTGGTATTTCAGGACAAGTACATACATCCAGAAAAATGACTCTTAGAAACATATAATCGTGTCTTTTACTGAAATTATTTTGAAGATAAAAATATTACATCCACAGACAGAGTGTTTCGCACTACTGCAGCTGTTCAATGCGATCGGGCCTACATCTAGTTGATATTCGGCGATTCTATCCCCTTGAATACGGAGCATGCGCTTTTGACAAGTGATATCTCAATGCTTAGCTACTAAGCTACTAAGCAATGCCCCATTTGTTTAATTACAAAGAGCTTTGGATTACGCTAATAGTAGCTGGCGATATAACTAACGACAGTGCTCAACCCGAGGAGGGAGGAGGAATATCTAAATATATGCTCATCACATAAAGCTTCTATCTGATATAATTTTGGACTAAATTTCAGGTTGTTCCTTCTGACACACGGTGTTCTTTTACAATCGACTTCATGGATAAATTAGGATTACCACTAACGGTGTGCTTCACTAATATTTTAATGCTATAAGTGTTTCTCGAATGTTTCTTACGTTTTATAGAGGTGATACCTTTCCATCTTTAAGCTTTTGTGAACTTTGTAAAGGAGAGATTGATTGAATTTTAAAATTGTTTCTGCATTTATAAGTACAGTAACTAAATGTCTTTTATTTTTTGTATAATTATAGAGGTTACCATTGGTGATTCTGAAATATATCAAATCAAATAATATTCCTGCTATGGGAAAAATAATTTATGTCCTCAAATAAGTTACGCGCCTTATATATATATATATATATATATATATATATATAATGTATTTTTATGTAATTATTTTTATGTAATTATTTTTATTGGTGATTGCAGCGTTCGTTGTTTTTTTGCTTACTATTATTTCGATTGTCTCACTTCCTAAGTGATTAAGATGCAGAAAATTGCATTATTAGTCGCCTTTAACTTTATAGGACGTATTTTTCGTTAATATATATATATTTATTTATTTTATACGTACATAAAAGTAATCCATGGACATGTGTTTCTGCCTCACAGCCGTCATCAGCATGGCTAACTTACACAGAGATCGAACCTTACATATTGATGTCTATAGTTCAGCGTTTAACCATCGGACCAAGACGCTCTGTCTAGAAATATGTACGATTTTTATCACCTAAATATTTAATGTATTTTTATGTAATTATTTTTATTGGTGATTGCAGAGTTCGTTGTTTTTTTGCTTACTATTATTTCGATTGTCTCACTTCCTAAGTGATTAAGATGTTTACTTTTATGTACGTATAAAATAAATAAAAACAATTAAAATAAATAAATATATATATATATATATATATGTGTGTGTGTGTGTGTGTGTGTGTGTGTGTGTGTGTGGAGGGGATGTTTGCTTTTAAATAAACTGTCTTCAAGAACTCTTTCGACAAATATCTCGCCAGGAGACAATCGTTGGTAACAATCTCTCTATATGAAGCGAGGCATCATAGTTACACAGTTGATCTAGGAGCAATACTAATCGCATGCCCGAAATAAATGCCTCCGATCTGATATCCTTATCGATGTTTGAAGTTCTGTGACTTTTTAAAACTCGTTATTTAAAATTAAAAGTACTTAAAAGTAACATTAGGAACAAATGTTTCGACATTTTTAACGTTCCCTTTTAGCCGACCTAATAACTAGTCTTCACGTCATCATACATAGTTGGCAGATTGTTTACTTTGAAAGGAAAACATTTATCTTTTTTTATGAGAAAATGGATAAAAAATATCTGATAAATGTTCACTAATATATTTTCACTTTGATAAGAATCGTGGGTTCGAATCTCACACTGTGCATTTTTTTTGATTTGCTTATATCGTTCCAGTTATTTCCCCGCCGATATCAATCATCATTATATAACTGAATAATTTTAAAAATAAAAAATGGATGAAAAATAGTTGATAGATGTTCTTAACCCTTAGTCATGGCTATTCAATTAAGGAAAAGTTTAGAAACCCGGCATATACGAATACCTCAACTAGTATGTAGATACTTTTTCTCTTTCTTGTTATCACATATATTTTGTTGTCTAGTCAAAATAACAGTTTTTCGCTTCTTTTAGCCACTAATTGGTCTAGACGAACTGAAGAGCTGTGGTACAGCGAAACAGTATGTAGGTGGATGACTATATAAACTAACTTTTTGGGGTAGAGCTTATTTGTAAGGATATCGCCAACTGCCATTAGCATAGCTCATTGAGTAAAACTAATTCGAGCTCCCGGCACTTGGCGATGTTTACATTGAGATATCACTTACATTCAGTCAGTATGATAGCGCAGGGGTAGAGGTGCCGATTGTCAGCTTGACGGTGAAGTTTCAATCCCGGCACTGAAGACCTGTGATACAGCGAAACAATCTGTATGTGGATGACTATGTATATATATATATATATATATATATATATATATATATATATATATATATATATATATATGTTTAGACACAGTATCACGGCTTCTCATAGTTGGTATCCCAAGCTGAGATTCGAAACGCGACGACCTGTACTATAGTCAGCAATCTTTTCTCGTACGCTATCACACTAACCATAAAAAGTATGGTTTATGTGATCGGTTACCGTGAGAACTAAATTGCAATTAGGAAGAATAATGCTTTACGCTAATTGGAAACCGTTATTATGACTAAAGGAGAGCAAAATCCACGTGTAGGGAACAAATGTAGTCATCAATATATAAAGTGTATTAATCTAAAAGTGAGAAATTATACCAAAAAAAGTTTATATTTGAAATTTAATTGTAAAAGCTTATTTTGATAGAAAGCAAGATAATCACAAAAAAATGAGTTTCAAAGTCATTTTCTGGAAACCTGTTCAGTCATTAGTTCTACTAGTGACAGCAGTAGCAAAACAATTATCATAAATGTCTTATTACGCTTAGTTAATTTCTACAAAATACTCAATTTCGACTAGTTACAAAAAATCGGACTTCAACCAATCAGTAAGCGTTGCTCTGGGAGCCGAGCAACTGTTATCCACCGGCTACATAAGCGGGAACCCAAGCACCCAAGGTGATGAAGAGATGTTATTGTTCACATCGAATCAAACGACAATGAGAAGAAAGGTGCACTATAAGAGAGACGAACATTATTGTAAGCGTGTTATTTTATCCATGGTCCATAAAAGTTCCAAACAGAGCTAGAATAGCTGAATATGCCTATGTATAACGATGCTGGCCCATCGACGATCGTCGACCCCCAAACGCATGTGTGCCGTGGTTTTCTCTTCATCTTATTTTTCTGGTAGTGTCGTTTCTAGCCTTGGCGATCGCCGAATGGCGCATAAACTAGTTTACAATTGGTATTCATGGCAAGTAACAACGCAGACACATACATTGTGTAAGGACGATTTGTTGAATACGGATGTGTATGTGTGTGCTGTTAGGGCCTCGTGGCTAGCACCCACACCTGAGGAAGGCCTGACATCTCCCAAGTCCAGGATGTCAGCAAAGACCTAACTGAGATCATCTACTTGTCGAGATCATTCATTGTCGTCCGCTCGAATCATCTACTCGTATCCTCGTCTTCTCGTATGCTCGAACCGATCTTCTCAACCTGATCTGCTTTTGACAGCCAGCCCCCCCCCCCCCAAAAAATGTATTTACTCTTGATCAAAAATCCTAGATGTCCGGTTATCCCTTGGTCTACCACCGGTACTGGCCACATCCACATGTTTCTCAGTTACTTTCATCTGACCATCGCACTGGTTACAGCCGCCTGTTCCCCAGCTTACTCTTTCCATCGTTATCCCACCATCAAAAAAGCATCCACCTAATTGTCATGGCGTCAATTCGTCTGTAGACTTCAAATGGGTCCGCCGGTTTTTTCATTGTCGTTCACTTATCTAGTTATTCAATAGTTTTTTTTATTGTTTTCTATTTTCTAACTTAACATTATCCGGCGGTCCTGGCCGTGGGGAACAGCCCATAGAATTACGTATATGTAGTTTTTCGACGGAGCACATTGAAACTTAGGTAATAGAGGGCATAATTCATGAACATGACTTTTCTATACAATGTACCATCACCATCGTGTATGCAGCAAGGACGAATATAGTCTTTTACTAGTGCATACTAATGTATGAAATAATCTTAATCCTATGGTTCTGATATGTATGACATACATGAAATATTTTAATGCATATATTTGGAAATGTATAACAAATTTAAATCATATATGTCTGTCTCCCCCTCTTTCTCTCTGTCCCTCTCTCTCTCTCTCTCGGTCTCTCTCTCTTTATATATATATATATATATATATATATATATATATATATATATATATATATAGAGAGAGAGAGAGAGAGAGAGAGAGATAGATGTATATATATACAAAGACAGAGGGAGAGACAGACAGCAGAGGGGGGGAAGGATAGTTCTGAACATCTACATACCTGAAATTTCGTGTGCAGCTCTGTCTAGGATTGTCAGGTGTATATAATTAGCATATAAATTAATTGCAAATTCATCACGGACGATCATTGCGGATATTTTTCTCCTTTTGTGAGTCGCTTCGGCCTTGGCGAAATCTATTTATATGAAAATTTATGTAAATTTTTGTTTTCACATTAAAAGGAATTTGAACCTGCAATAATTTCAACAGCTATCTACTTACACGTCAACTTGAAAACTCGCCCATACCAAAGAAAGATACGTTCATCTTGCAATCAACTGAGTTTAAATGTATATTTTAAACGTAACTGCAGTTACATATGAGAATATATATATATATATATATATATATATATATATATATATATATATATATATATATATATATATATATATATATATATATTCATAAACAATATTAGACTAACGAACACATTACTCGAGTGAGAACAGAAATGTGTTTGATTCACGTCCAGACAAAAAGAGTTGTCTTGCTTCATGATTCCGGAAATTTCAAAATAATAAATTCATCATCTGGGGTGAAAGAGGAATTACGCGAAAAAGTTTTTTTTTAATTTGCTTTCTAAGTCACGCGGGGGGAATCAACGATTTTGTACTTCAAAGGCAGTTTATATTGACAACAAATTCAGTCAAAACAGTTCGAAAAATGTCTCAAACGAGAGTCAACTTTTTTTTAGGAAGCACACACACAAAAAGATCAGATAGATAAATTGTCCGACAAAGTGTCTTTTAATCGGAAAATATTTTTCGAGAAAACTACCTAATGCCCAAAACGGAATTTGATATAATTTTCAAACTTGAAGGATTACAGAGTCAAGGGTGACTCATTACTGGGTTTTAATCTTTCGACCAACAATAATTATCAATTGTCAACCTTAGCATAATGCAATGTTCCTACATCTGTAGTTGAACACTGTTTGACTAGGTTTCTGTATTTGTGCGCTGACTCGACATTATATAGATCTTAATTTTCTTTCTTTTCCTGTCATAATTCTTCATGGCCGAGGGGAAAAATTCCGGCTACAGAGTAAGGAGTGACTTTGTGATTGGGTTTGAATTCTTCGACCAGCAATAATTATCATCTCCTACACTGATGACTGGGTAAGCAAGAAACACTAGTGTATGTAGGTTAAATAATAATAATTAATATTTATTTATTAAAAATATTGGTATGTATATGAATATAAATGTGTGTGTCTAGGGAGGGTATAGCGTTTATGATTTTTTGTTTACATTCGCGAAACCGCTTACCGAGAAAACTTAATTTAATTATGACGAGTAATGCTTTTGCGCTAAGTGGAAACCGTTAATTCCTCTATTAGAAAGTTCACTCTACGATCGGTTATTTTACTAGAAATAAAAGGCAAATCGATCCCCTTTTTGCTAAAAACTAAATTTAGGAGTGCGTCTTTTCTTATTGTTTTTCTTGGTATGTAAGAAGTTCACTGACATTTCAAAATCTGTGAACATTGAAACGTTTTTTTTGTACAATTTTCAAAAGTACAATAGAAAATATTTACTGGATTTACAGTAAATGCATATTCTTGTAAATAATTAGTAAACTAATTTCTTGTCTAATCGGTATGAATTGCTTATTGGTTCATTCTGATCCCTGCTATATGTATGCGTGTTTTTTATCTATTGATTTATTCTGAATCACAATTGTATTTGTTTCTGATAGATGCTTATTCAAATTAGATATTAAGTGATATATGTATATATGTATGTACATGGGTATGTGTATATGTATGTGTCTGTTTAGTGTGCATTGTTGTATTTGGTGAGGAGTGCACAATTTCCGAATGTTGTAATATATTGATTACTATTTGTTATGTTAATGTTGTTTTTTGTATTTTTTGCATTTTATATGTTCTTGTCTTTTTCTTTACTTATTATTATTATTATTATTATTATTATTATTATTATTATTATTATTATTATTATTATTATTATTATTATCTCACACGGGTCGTCATCAGTGATTGCTCACTGACAATAAGCGGTGGTATTCCCTGGAGTCTGAGTAAAAACAAGTCTCACAAATTTTCAGTGCTCTCCACCTCTTTCGATAACTATTATACATGATGTTGCGTTATCATAATTTCGCCACATCATTGATGTCTCGCTGGCAGTGACCATTGGTCTTCTCTAGTATTTGAATGGCAATAAGCCGCACCAATTCCCAGTACTCCCCGCGGCATTCCAGTGGAGGTCTGAGTAGTGTTCTCCCATCTCGGTCTTTTAATAAACCGCTATCCTTCACGCCTACTTTGTGTGGTATCAGTTTAGATTAATGCCATCATATTGTAAGCGTTTTAAAGGCGGGCGCAGTTTATGAAATTTCTTGCAGTTTCAATTTCCTGTCGTTCATGTGGTGGTGGTCTGTCTATGTTTTTTTTAACTCTCTATTGCAACATCCATGTGGCTGGTTAGAGTTTATAGTTTATGGGGGTTGGTTTCCGCATTCGAGGAATTTACTTCATATTTCAGCTGTTTTTAGCATTGCCGTCCGTTTCATAACCTCAGTCTTCCCTTTGATTCCAATTTGTCTCAATCCATTTTAAAGCTATTTCAGGACTTTTCCTATTGCTCCTACGAGTATTGATATCATATAGACTTTATTCAAGTTCCATATCTGCTGAGACGTCAAAATCTACGATTTGGCTTTGTTTTACTTATTATGACATCCAGTCTCATTGCTTTGATCTGCTTATATGTTTGGATCTCCATGGCCCATAGGATTTTGTGATTTTCATTTTCCAGTATTGTCCTCGGTTCGTGTTTATACCATTTTATGCACGTTTAAAATACAGTCGTTTGCATAGTTTCTAGTGTACTGCTTTTCGCCACGCAGTTGAGTCTCTTATTGTTTTATTTTGGAGCTAGTTTGCTGCATCCACTTATTATGTGATTCACAGTTTCATCTCTTTGTCCACAAAGTCTGCATTTACTGTTTTCCTAGGTTTTGTCTATTTTAACTTTGAAGTAGTTACTTCTAATCGCATTGTTCTGTGCAGCTATGAGTAGATATTCTGTTTCTCTGTTCCATTGCACTATTCGTAGCCATGTTCAGGTGTTTTTGTGAGTCTCTTCTCCAATAATAATAATAATAATAATAATAATAATAATAATAATAATAATAATAATAATAATAATACAAAAAAAATAATTTTTTTAATTAAAAAGAATTAAAAAAAAAATTTTAAATAAGGAAAGAGAAAAGGAAAAAATTAAGGAATTGAAAGGAAAAATAAGGAAAAAATTTAAAAATTAAAAAAAATAATTTTTTTTTTTTACATTAATTAAAAAAAAAATTATTTTATTTATTTATTTATTAATTTTTTTAACTGGTGCCGGCCTAGGCTGACGCCAGACAAAATATTTGTAGAGGGTCGAAGAGGATGAGAAGACCGAGAATGGAACAGCACAAACCAGACCTCTACTAGTAAAGTGCAGAGAATGCTGGGACCTTGGGGAGGCTCATTGCCACCCAAATCCCAGAGAAGACCAATTGTCTTTACCAGCGAGAAATCAATGGTAAGAGGCTGTTGCGATACCGCATCGTTATCGAAAAGAGGTGAAGAAAACTGGAAATCTGGGGAGGCTTGTTGTCACTCAGACTCCAGGAAATACCACTGGTTGTTGTCGGTGAGCAATCATTGACGATGATCTGTGTAAGAACTCCTAGTGAGTACAAATAATAATAATAATGGTGTCGGCCTAGGCTGAAACCCCACACAAAATATTTATAGAGGGTCAGGGAGGATGAGAAGACCGAGGAGAAACAGCCCAAACGAGACCTCCACTGGAAGAGTGCGGAGAATGCTGGGACATTGGGGAGGTTTATTGCCATCCAAGAGAAAGCCCATTGTCCTTACCAGCGAGAAATCAATGATAAACGGCTGTTGCGATACAGAAAGGTTATTTGCGGTGGTTATCGATAAAAGGTGGAGAATACTGGAAATTTGGGGAGGCTTGTTGTCACTCAAATTCCACAGAACACCACCGGTTGTTGTCGGTGAGCAATCGCTGACGATAACCTCTGTGATAACTACTAGTAAGTACAATAATAATAATAATAATAATAATAATAATAATAATATTAATGATAATTCTTATTATTTTTATTATTATTGAGGAGTATATATATATATATATATATATATATATATATATATATATATATATATATATATATATATATAAGGGAGAGAAAAAGAAAGAGAGAGAGAAAGAGCGAAAGAGAGAGAACCAATAGAAAAAATAGAGTAAAGATTGTGAATATACAAAATTTATTACATCTTCAGTTGTTCAAAACCAGGTATATTCAATTAAAGAATATTTATTTTCCCTATATATATATATATATATATATATATATATATATATATATATATATATATATATATATATATATATATATATATAAATATAAACACAGCATGACGTCACTTGCTTTATATGCATCATTCCTTCTTTAATAGAAGTAGAATTCCTGGATATCGTGCCGCTTTTAAATGTGTTAAAATTATCATTGTTTATCGGCTATTCAAATATTAACGACGTTGGATTTGAGTTGAAAAATACTTGTAATCCAGGGTTTCGAATCGTACGACCGGTAGTGAATAGTCATATCTCTATGCTGATGAGTCCTGATTAAAAAGGGACGAAAGTATACGTACATATATATATATATATATATATATATATATATATATATATATATATATATATATATATATATATATATATATATATATATATATATATATATATATATATATATATATATATATATATATATATATATATATATATATATATATATATATATATATATATATATATATATATATATATATATATATATATATATATATATATATATATATATATATATATATATATATATATATATATATATATATATATATATAACTTTTGATAAACACGAAAATACAAGAAAATATGCGTGACGTGAAGCTTAAGTTGATGATTTGAATAAAATAGAAGGATCAAAGCGACAACGGAAAATTCAGGTTTCGACAGAAACAGACCGTCACATACTATGAGATGTTTGACAATCGACTGATATGTAGTTGACGATTTGATAGTTAAAATATCCTATGGTTATTGAGCACCAGTTCACTGGTGATACTAATTTACATAAAAGCAACGCGCGATTTTCATGATTTTTATTCTGTCACTTTACTACCAGCCGGCAGAGTTCAATATCTCCAGAGGTATCCATATTATATTCAGTCTATGCTCATTGTCGGCTGTGCTGCATCACTATTCAAAAATATAAGACTGTTATTATCAGAGATGACTCAAATATCCTACGACTTTTCTCCTCTATGCTTTTTAGCATACAGTGGAAAAAAGTCGTAGGGTACTTTTCCTGCCTACTATTAATAACAGTGACAATTATGATATAAGCGTAGAATATTCAATGCGGATTTTAAATGTGACGCCAAGAGGGTTATTCGTACATATGTTGGATTGAAGAAGATAGAATAAAAAATAAAGTGAGTATCGGGTAGAAGCTATCAGCAGTAGAAGGAACAAATAGAAAATCGGTGTGAAAATGAACGAGTTCAAAAGACTAAAACTTTGGGATTATACTTATGTGGCGTTGTGTAACGATCTGTGACACTAATAAGCTGTAACGTATACTATTCTCGTTGATAGAAACTTGTCCCTGGTTGACACGCTGTCAGTAGTTGTCTCAATGAGTAGTGACGTCTCCGCCTTTTAAATTTTTTTCTTGTTTTTAAGCCGTCGTCCTAGTCGCAGTGAATAAATCACAACAGAAGTCTTTGAAATCTTGTTTAATGTCGTTCTGCGAATGGGTAACAAATATAAAAACAAACAATATTTTTGGTCGGTGGCATCTTGCTCTTTGAATTATTTATTTGTATTATTTTACACCATTGTAAAGTTTCATATTCTCATCGTCTCCTACCTAGATGGACGAACGAAGACAGCTACGAAAAGGTATCCAAACCCAATCAGCTCAACCCCCCAAAAGAGAAATATATTTCTCACTTTTTAATCACGTCTCACACAGGTTTGCATCGTTTTTTTAAATTCATATTTCTCTGGTTTATTTTCTATGTTCCTATCTACTAAGATAAATACATCGTTTCATTTCATTATGATAGTGCCTATACAAACACGAGTGACCACTAAAAACAGCGTTATACATATATCTAGTTAAATAAATTATTGATGATTTCTCTCGGGAATAAAACACAAGCGTTTCTGTATAGCTTTCTTGCCATAAGTATATTTTATAGCGATGCTCTACTTATCACTGTTGAAGTAACGACTAATATAAAAATATATCTGTAATATATTATTTTCATAATATAAGAATTTATATTAAATAGTAAATGTTATATATATATATATTCACTGTTTCTTTTTACTATAGAACCATTTTATAATAATTTCTGGAATACCTTATTTAGCTCATAATCTAGTCGTGCACAAACTGAAAGAGGAGGTAATACCTATGATGACCTCCTGTGACTGAGAAAGCACTCGTCTCTCAACCGAGTCTGAAGGCGAGGTCGTGAACAACTGGACGAGATACCAAGTCTCGTAAGATTCTCGGTGATTCTCGTTCTTGTTATAGGAAAGATAAACGATTCCATTCCCATTATATAGGTATGCCAGTTTAATATTTGTTTTGATATGTCTTATTTTAAACAGTGTATGACTCGTATTTAACGAATGAAGACAGATACGAAACGGCGTCCGAACCCAATCAGCTCACCCCCCAAACTAAAAAGATCTTTCTCTCTTCTTAGCCACGTCTCACTACGGACTTCCTGTTTGTGATGTCAAATCTTAATGCGTAGCCCTAATTCTAATGTTTTTTTTTTCACATTTACACATCCATATGCAACGTTTCAACAATTGTCTGTGTTTGTTTATTATTATAAAACAGGGATAGTGTTCAGGAGAAGTGGGGAAACATACAAATTTATAATCAATTTAGGGTTACTTGTAACTAAAAACGTATTATTCTCTACAATAAATCATTGCTGGAATATCTATTTTAAAAAGAAAACCTACATACAAACGGAAATTTAAAAAAAGATATATATTAAGCTTAATGGGAAAATAACGAAGCTTGAATAAACTTCGTATTTTTTGTTATAAAAAATAAACGCCAGGTGTCGCTGCGAATCAAATGCGACCTTCTCGCGTGACGACTCTCGGTCCACGTGAAGTAACAACGTGACAACTCCAGGAAAGAGAATTAATAAAGCCAGCCAAATTCTGTCTCCTTTTTTTTTCATATTGTTCATCTCGTTATTTTTCTGTCTTTCACCTTCACTCTTAAAATGTCTTCATTGTTAATAGTTTGTCTGCGTCTCGTTAAAACGCTTCGGCGCCATTGTTTCTAGTCAACGTTTAGTCGAGGCTCGCTGAATAGAATTCCCTTGCATTCCGACGATCAACTAATTCCCAATAAACCTCTAATATAAAAATGGATGATGGACATAGAAATAAATGAAGAAAACAAAGATCCGGTGAAAGCGAAACCAGCTTACGGCTATCGCAATAGAAATGCAGATAACATTACTGAATAATGAACAAGAATGAATAGCCATAAATTTGCACATTGATTCTGCCCATTTAGCGATGAAAATGTCATTTAAGTGTGACCGACAGACGATAATGCTATTTCAAACTGAAACTTTAAAGGAAAATGCTTTAAAATTAGAATATTTCATCGTATATTTGATCAAGATTAGCAACACGTGGGTAGAGCATTTAAATGAATTCTCTGAGCTCGTGGTGTGTTTCCAAAATTGACTGTGTTTTACGGAAAATACAAGACGGTCAAAAAGCCGTAGAAGACAAAGACATTTAATTTATTAACAATTGTCTACAACAAACTATAATGACAGTAAATGAGATATGTTTACATATATTAAACATACAATTTAATACTGTTTCCGTGCAGAGTAGAATGCACAAGTTTATTTCTAAGTAAATAAATCGTGCATTTGTTATACACAAGACATTTATTTACATTTTTCTGCCATCTTTTCTTTTAAATGACGTGCCCCAAAGGTAGGTCCGAACTGTCGAACTGTCGAACGGTAGGTCAACAACTGAGGGAGAATTCTGCACTAAATTCTGTGTGCTGGTACGAGAGTTGCATGGAAACAATACTTAATTGTATGTTTAATATATGTAAACATATTTCATTTACCGTCATTCTAGTTTGTTGTCACGAGATATCGTGGTGGACAATAAAATCTGAAAGTCTAAGCTCAAAATTAATTTCTCCCAAAAGGGAGATAACTTCTATTTAAACACTAATCTTACTTTAAACACATTTAGGCAAAGTTTTTGTTGTGATGGGTTACCAGACTCCCCTCAGTCACTAAATAAGTGAATTAGTCAAGAATAAATACAAGTAAGAACAGTAGTATGGGGGATTCGATTGTATTCTGTAAAACCCTATTGGATTACCTGTAAGTGCCATGGTTTGTACAGGATATGTACGTTGGAATAAACCGATTATTTAAAGACCTTTAAACTCTGTGTTATTTTGTTATTTATAACTACTTACCAAGTTATATCAGTTTTCATGGAACTTGACTCTGTACATAACCGGCGTTGCCCGGTGATTGTACTTTCATTTTCGTTTCGCCTTTTCGCTTTTGAACTATGCCATTTTTTGTTTTAATAACCATTTGAAATATGATTTTGAACGTAAAATTTAAATATTACATTATCGTTTCGTCAATAAATTATTAATTGAGCAAAACGGTTATAAAAGTATAACTAATTGTTGTTAAGGAAATATTGTAATAATCTATATTTATAAAATAATTGGATATAAATAGCTTCCAAAACTTTAAGAGGTTTCTATTTTTAAATAGGATTATAAAAGTGAAATTTAATAATTACGGTATCGTTTGGTCATTAAATTATTTATTCTTGTTAAAATAATGTTGTGTAAAAAATGATCGAATGTAAATAGCTTTTTAAACTTTCATTTTTTAAATACATCTAAAATTTTGCTTTCGACTATTTAAATTCTTCTATTTTTTTTTAATTTCGAAGAGTCACGAAGTAATTGATTATTTTTGTTTCAACTTTAAAAAAGATTAAAATGTCTTACTTGTTTACGGTATTCGAACTTTTAAAGCATTTTTTTGCTTGCGTAAAACTCAAATATATGATATATTTATGCTCCAAAACGAAAGAAACACATTAATTTTCCAATCATCCTTCCCATAATTAACCGCATCTTCAGAAATATGACATTAAAAGTTTATATTTTTTGCAATTCTATTTTACAACACTACGCGCTACTCTCGTTATGTAGGTAAAAACGGACGCACACATATCCGAGGCAATGGCTGTATCCTTAGAAAGTGACTTCCGGTCTGTAGTGAAATGGTGTCATAAATAGATGGTAACATTTAATGCTGCTAAAACTAAGCTCCTTTCCTTCAACAACTACAAAGAAACCTTTTCAACCACAGATTACCATTGCAAATAACACCCTATCTGAGAGTGCAACGTTCTACCCCCTCTGCCTAACATTCACAGATAACATGAAGTGGAACAAATACATAGAAGACATTGCCAAGCTTGCTGCAAATAAAGTGAGCTCCCTCTACCGTGCTAGAAAACTTCTCACACCTGACAGTAACCTATATCTCTACAAAGCCATCATCCGCTTATGCATGGAGTAGTGCTGTCACATCTGGGCTAGTGTACCAGCCACTAGTCTCTCCCTCTTAGACAAGGTCCGAAAACAGTATCTAATCTAATAGATCCCTCACTATCCACCAAGATCCAGCCTCTGTGCCATGGCCGCAATGTTGCATCTTTGTGCTTGTTTTACAAGAACTTCAATGGAATGTGTTCCGATGAACTTGCTGTTCTGGTGCGCCCTCGGCGTAAATACACTCGACTAACCCGACAATGAGCTAAATCCCATCCATTCACTGTGGAGGTTCCCAAATGCCGGAGAGCCTTCTGCCCCAATATTTTCTTTCCTTGAATTGCCGGTCTTTGGAACCCCATCCCTCTTCCTTGTTTCCCCAACTGTGCCGACATGCAGAAATTTAAAACTAATGTGAACACGCATCTCGTTGCACAGCTCCCAATTTAGGATTACACTTTAAACTTTCACCCTAATTCTACATTGCCCTTTACGGGTATAGTGGCAACTTGCCTTGTTTGGGGTGAACTAAGTTAAAAAAAAAATATTATTATTATTATTATTATTATTATTATTATTATTATTATTATTATTATTAATAATAATAATAATAATAATAATAATAATAATAATAATAATAATAATAATAATAATAATAATAATGACAGTTGGGATGATAGAAATACCGAGAAGGGATAGCAACATGCAGACCTCCACTGGAGGGGCACGGAGTATACTGGGATTTTTAGGAGGCCTATTGTCACTTCAAGTCAAGTAAAAAACAACGGCCGTTATCGGCAAGAACTCTATACTGAACAGCTGTTGCGAAAATGTAATGTGATTTGCAACGGTGATCAAATCGACCGGAGAGTGCTAGGAATCTGAAGACACTTTTTGTCACTCAGATTGCATGGAACACAACCTCCTAGTAAGTAAGAAACGTATAGGTCAATTTGGATACCATACGAAATCATCATCGTCTAAACAAACACTCCAGCCATGTAATTATATAAATGGGTAGTATTCCTGATGACAGATATAACTGGTGATAGTCCTGGCACGGGGGGGTTCAGCCCATTCATTCGAGCGGGGATAAACAGACTACTACTACTACTACTACTACTACTACTACTACTACTACTACTACCACTTGCCATGGCGCTAGTATGCCATTGGATCTTAAGCAATGCTAACTAAAAGAGAGGTGTTACTGAGTATTGTGCAACCGTTTGATTCACTCTGAACACCTCCTTCTACAGACAGCTTTACAATAGTATCCATAACAGCAGGCGAGACAAAGTGCTATTTAAAGTGTAATATAGGCTGTGGCGGGTCGGGACAAATGCAGTTTCAGATTGCGAAACACATGCTTCACCCTACACACCTAATTCTGCGGGCATCCTTTCTCAGCGTATCCATTGTCTCTCAAGACAGCACAACACAAACAACAACCTGCGTAAGATAATGTCGGAAAAAAATGTGATCTGCAATTTGCACTAATATGAGATCGTCATCAATTGCTTTGGGAAACCCCTGATTTAGTCTACGCAGGTTCGAATAACATTTATTTCCTTCTTCTTTTGCTTTCCGTATCCGCTCGCTGAGTATGGGATTCGCGTATTTCTTCGACAGATGTGAACTTTTACATCAGCGTGCCTGGCGAGGAGTTGTTATTTCTGCAGGGTGTGCCCCGGTGGTGTTTCCCGTACAAGACTGGCATTAGGGATGGATTTGACACCAGTTATCCGCCAATTATACGGAACACCTGCCTGGCTCACGTTACTATACAAGAACTGATACTCTTACGTTGCGTCTATTCACTCTGCGCGTTTAGCGATGAAAATGCGATTTCAAAGTTAAGCGCGGCATATCAACCGACGGAGTTTCTTAAACAGATGCGTAGTCGCATTTAGAAATGTTATTTCAAACATAAACGTTACGAACAGGCCGACAGACAGAGTTGTTATAGACATTCTTCAGCGCATTTTAAAAAGATGCACCCATTCAATCTAGCAACGCAGAAACGTTTGGGCTTGATCCACGAAGGTATTCACCAGACTAAATGCAAGGATTTAAAGTCTACAATCCCTTTTAAAAGCAAGAAGTGTCTACACAAACCTCCAAACAATTACATTACAGTTTCTTTCCTCGGGTCGCTAGACTTTGGAATTTCCTCACTGCTCCCTGCTTACCCGACCGTATCAATATGCAAAAAATTAAATGTAATGTGAAAAGAAATCTTTCTGTCCAACTCCCCACCAACGTTGCTCTCCTATAAATGTGGCTCCTATTACAGTAGCCTCTTACGCTAAAGTGACAATATGCCTTTTTCGGGAGTGAACACAAGTAAACAAAAAGTATATGTATGTCGATATTAAAAAAATATTTATTATAAATAATCTCTATTTATATACAGTTTGGTATGTATATATGTTTATATATTTGTATATAAAAGGTTCACTCCTAAACTAATTAACCGATCATTATTAATTTTGGAACACAGATGTTAGGCGTAAGATTAGGGAATGTGAGCTATATTAAGTGTAATTTAGTTTAATGCAAAGGGGTAAAAAGAGCATGGAAGACTTTCGTGAAAATACAGCTACCTCTTAATTTTGTTAAATTTTAACAATCGGTATTAGACATCACTTTATAACTATTCCCAAATTTCAGTTTCTTTGGAATATTTAAAGAATTTTTCGGAGACATAATATGGGCACTACCTCCCATTTGAAAATTCAATTTTTTATAGATTTTCATTAAATTTCATAGTCATTAGACACCAATTAAGCTCGATTCCTGAATTTCAATTTTTTGCTAAGACCCTTTAAGCTTAAGCTTTAAATTTTAGACATTTTCTAGAATCAAACTCATGTAATCAATTTTGATCGATATTTGAATAAGAATTCTAGACGTCAGGTTTAGTATTATTATATGTTGATTGTAATCTGCGTAAGAGGCCATAGAATTGGTGGAAAACTATTTCTCGGGAATTAATATTACCATCCTGGGACGGGTATTATTCTAGTAAAAATATGTGTGCATGTGTGTGTGTGTGTGTGTGTGTGTGCGTGTACTTATTTTTCTTGGTTATTCTTCTGACACTCACATTTGTGGTAGAGAATATTTACTGTGATCAAAATTGATATATTTTTGTTTATTCAGTTACTTTAGACTTACTTAACATGTACTCTTCGCATTATCCCGTGTCAAATGGGTACATCATATTTTTAGATGTTTAAAGTACATTTGAGCGAATCACGTCTTATATACAATGTGTTGATCCCATTTTCAATGTCGTTTCGTTTCGTACGGCTGCGAAGTTAAGCAACGTTGATGCTGACCACTCCTTAGATAAGCTACCGGTTGGGAATATCAGATGCTGTAAGTTTAGAAGGAAAAGTTACAGTGATGTCACTTTCGCTAATACACTTTGGAAAGGGGTGAATCCATTTGTGTTCCGCGTAGATATGGAGGAAATAGTAGGGTAGACTGGACTTTCATGCCTTATTTGGGCAACTAATCTATGAGATGGACACCTCAAAATTACTCTAGTGCTTCTTTGCTTGTCACGGCGTTGCTTATGGTTGTCTTGGAATGCTCATATCATTGTACATACGGATTGCCGGGCTAAGAGAAGTGATTCTACAAACCTTGCTCTTCAGTATAAACCGTTCATCGCGCATGTACTTTTCAGTTAGTATTGATTGTCTATCTTTCTCTCTCTCTCTCTCTCTCTCTCTCTCTCTCTCTCTCGATGGAGAGATGAGGCCAATATGTATGTGTGTGAGTGTCTATTTGATTTTTATAAATAATATGCTTAACTGGACTCTTCAGCCGCCGTAAAGAAATTAGGGTACTACTCCAGATGAAGCGCCTAATTTCTGTGATTGCGCGGCGGAAACGATCGGACAGGTCGCGGAAACGCCCGAGAGCTGCCGAGACGAAAACGAGGCTGAAGCAAAACTGAAATTCGTAAAATGGAAGAGTGGCAGACGACAATATAAGACGAGGAATACAAAAGGACACGCAAATCACTGAAAAATGTTTTTCGCTTATCCCAGCATTACTTCTGGTCGCCTATGAGTTTTCCATGACGCTATATTTAAGCAATGTCAGATCAGGAGATTTGCGAACCCTTTTCTTAATTAAAGACACGTATTATGACCTACTTTCAGAAGTATACATTACCTTAACGTATAAAAGGGGGACATTCTTGGTTCTCTCCTGTACGACATTCACAGCAAGAAGGCGTCTTCTACCACAACTGTAAAAAATGTCCTTTATTTCTTCCTGTGTCTATTATAAAAAATAATTTCTACGAACAGAGATGATTTCAAATAATTTACTATCTGTGTAATATATTACCACAGAAGTGCTCCCCTGCAGACTACAACCTGGTCGTCTTTAAATCAAAAGTCAACAAATACTTGTCACAAACCATTCCTATATGTGTTTACATGTTGTCCATTCAATTCAGCATTTTCGTAATATTCTTCCTCCTTCAACTGACAATCATTTCATCTCATTTATCCGTATCATCGAGTGGCGTTTGGCCTTGATTAGTGGTGACTCATTAGTAAATGAAAGATTATTATCTGGCGACGATTAAAATATCTCCCATTTTCTGTTATATATTGAATGGCAGTTATGCCAACTGGTATTAAATAATAGTTATCTCCCGTGTATATGTAACTATACTTAACCAAAGACAAGCTGGCAGATTAACAAAACGTGAGTAAAAAAAAAATCAGAACCGGAAGAGGAATCACCTCACCAGGGAAAGAAGAAGAGGATTACTATGTCAGTCGGTGTCTAGACAGCGAGTCGAAACCAGGATAAGTAAAAGTGTCTCGTTCTCTCTCTTTCCCTGTATCGACTCTATGTAGGTCCCTAAATAAATGGCGAACCATACAGTGACGAATCATCATGAAGTTTGTGCTATTCATTTTAGAGCCCGTTTGATTTTTATTCAGTCAAAAATAGCTTCCTCTAGATGATTCATATTTTAGCTTCTCCAGTAGTTAAACAAACCACTGTTTCCAGAACTCGCTAGACAATAATGTAGCGGTCATCATTAAAAACGGATATGAAGGTAGAACATATTCGATCGACAACTGCCACATGCAACATATAATGCTTTGACTTAAATCATATTTACTGTCATCTCAATTATTTAATTTACTTTTATAACCATATTGATTTTACTCATGTTTTTCGTATATCCCGTGTCAACTAAGTGCACCATATTTTTAGAGATCTATTACACGTTTGAGCGAACCACCTTTTATGTTTACTCTCGTTTTTATTTTCAATTTATTTTCGTTTAGTTTCGCATTAGTGTAGACATGTATGTGTTAGTATGTGCGACGGGGGGGGGCATATTTCATTTTGAAGTAGTTTATGTGCTCGCTAATTGGCGCACCTCGCCGGAATATTTTAATGAGAACAATAACGCAGCATGGCTCCTAATAGAGAAAGGAAGGGCAGACGAAATAAAATTGAAAATCAGATGCACTCTCGTAAACAGTCGTAATTAGTACATAAACACCCACAGCAATCCAACTAACTTGATACACACTTTGTTTTGTAAATTACTGTTCAAGAATGGTCACTACCAGGAATGTATTTACTTTAGGACTAAAGGGGTCGCCGATGAAGATCTAACTCTACACTGATTTTTCTTCTCTACCATATATATATATATATATATATATATATATATATATATATATATATATATATATATATATATATGGGAAGAGAAGGATGAAGGTAATCCGACGTGATGGTAAAATGAAAAAGGAAAACCAAAAACTGGATGTTTTTTATGTGTACATCAACGTTTCGTCTTTATTTATAAGACTTCATCAGGATGATGATATAGGGAAAAGATATCATGCAAGTACAGATACATGTAGGGTAGACATGTTGGGAAGAAAAATAAAATAAAATGAAAAATAATGGCAGCGTCTTGGTGGACGTCCGTACTTGTTAGAGAATGAAAATGAGTGACGAAAATGAGTGGGAGAAAAGGGGAAGGGTGGAGGGAGCAAGGACTACTGTGACTGGCGATGAGAGAAAGAGGTAGGGGATGAGCAGGGGTAAAATGGATGGCAGAGAGAGATTGGAGGAAAAGGGGGAGGGGGTGTTTGACCAGATGGCTGTGATCAAGATTGAAGGGGAAGAGTGAGTTGGAATGTTTGTGTGTGGGGGGTGTATGCAGGGAAAATGGGGATGGGTAGAGAGGGAGGGGGGGCTGTGATTTTGGTGGATGGGCGAAAGTTATGGTCTTAGAGAGCGTTTTGAGAAAATGAGGGAATTTAAGAAGAGGTATGGGAGAAAATAGATGAGAGGGGGAAGAGGGAGAATTTGTCGTGATAGGGTGTGAAATATTTGAAATATTTGGAAAATGATAGCAATGAGTTAGGGATTGGGGTGGGTGGGGGAGGGCGGTGATTGAAAGGGTGGGTGAGGAATATTTGAAATATTTGGAACATGAGAAAGTTTATTTGGACTGTAGTATTAAAAATGTGAGGGGAAAAAAAAGTAAGGGAAAAAAAGAAGATTCAGGGAGAAGAAGGAAGAGTGTGGGTGAATGGAAGAGTGTCATAAAGGTTAGAGATGAAAATAAAAGTTAGCCATGATCAGGCAAAAGACTTTGTTCTGTGAGGATGATCTTGCTTATTAAGGGTGATAGGTTAAAGAAACCATTTCGTTGCTTGATGGTGGTGGAGGAGGTGATGAGGGCAGTTTCCAATAATCTTCGCCGAGATTTGTTGTGGATGTGTTTAGTGATTTTGGCTTGTTCAATCTTGACCACAGCCATCTGGTCAAACACCCCCTCCCCCTCTTCCTCCAATCTCTCTCTGCCATCCATTTTACCCCTGCTCATCCCCTACCTCTTTCTCTCAACGCCAGCCACAGTAGTCCTTGCTCCCTCCACCCTTCCCCTTTTCTCCCACTCATTTTCGTCACTCATTTTCATTCTCTAACAAGTACGGACGTCCACCAAGACGCTGCCATTATTTTTCATTTTATTTTATTTTTCTTCCCAACATGTCTACCCTACATGTATCTGTACTTGCATGATATCTTTTCTCTATATCATCATCCTGATGAAGTCTTATAAATAAAGACGAAACGTTGATGTACACATAAAAAACATCCAGTTTTTGGTTTTCCTTTTTCATTTTACCATATATATATATATATATATATATATATATATATATATATATATATATATATATATATATATATATATATATGGCAAGGATAGTGACCCCTATTGTGGGAGCTGGAAATCCCCATAATTGAAAGCCCTAGCCGATAGAATTTAAAATGTGTGAACGGTTTATGGAGTGGAGAGAGTGTTTTTGAAATCAGATTTATGTACAACACTTTGTTGGGAATGCAGTGTAAATAGTTAACTTGGATCTAAATTCAAGTTCTCTTCGGTTGGCATCAGTGTTCTCACAGGTATTGATGTATTTGTTGAACACTTTCCGTTCAATATTTAGAGTGGACATTAATTAGACCCTAGTCTACCTGCTCATAACGAACACTCTATCCATTAAATAAAACGTCGAATTATCTCCAATAAATCTATATTAATATTAGAGACTTGTTTTGTTTTTATATCTGTATGTACGCTAACTAGTTTAGGCCATAGGATTAATGCACGTGAAAGTTAGTAGACATTACCCTCTTTAGATTGACGTAAGGAGATCATATTTATATATTTTCTCATAAAGGGGTCGCCGATGGATCAGAAAAATCCAGACTGATTTATTTTCCTTTTCCTTGACATTTATTACAAGGATCATTCAAAAAGTTATAAGAGGAAACAATACAGGTTTTCATCAAATTTTAATATAGAACCTTTAGCTATTAATGCACTTGATCAAACGATTCTTAAGCATTACGATCTCATCATCCATATTTTCAACGTGACCATACCATCGAAGTCTCCTCTTCTGTGCACATTTCCCTATACTGTCCAGATTTAATCTTGTTCTTATGTCATCAGATCTAAGCCTGTCTTTTCCACTCACATCACGCATTCATAATATCATTCACATATCATTTCTCTCTATACAACTCATGCCCTTTACCGTTACCTTCACTGGCCAGGTTTCACTTTCATACATCATCACACTGCGGGTACATGCCTGATAGACTCTAATGGCTAGTAATGGCGAAGTTTTCTGAAATTACTCAACCCACTCTTAGCTTTAAATTATAATTAAATAATTTATTTTAAAAAAAATGAAGAAGCCTTTGATTTATTGAACCACAATTTATAAAAGAACAAATAAATGTTAAGTTTTTTGTTCACTTTTACTTATTCAAATCGTAAAAATTGGATTAATGTACATATTGTGAGAAATGGAAAGCTCCACGTAAGTTTAGTTAAGTAAGAAAAGAAAATTTTCCATTAGATATTAAACTATGGTTAAGGTTACGTGTCAAATATTACATCATAACAGGAAGCCAGTAGTGACATGTATCGTATGAGCTGATGAGATCTTTCTCTTTTTTCTAGTATGCGGTCCTGCTTCGAGATTGTCACTCCCATTTTCTTTATGAGAAGTCTGGAGTATTATGTATTATATTATATATATATATATATATATATATATATATATATATATATATATATATATATATATATATATATATATATATATATATATATATATATATATATATATATATATACTGGAGAATAAAGATAAAAGAATAACCCCATAACATTATTAAAGCCCGCTGATTTTCTGCTTTCATTATATTCCACAGGTGCTATTTACACGCATTACGACAAAACAGTAACAATTAAGAAGAGTAGATAAAACGAACTCCTACTACGTGCCGTCTACACAACGAGACTCCGTCCACTTACGCTATGAGTCGCCGTGCAGATAATCTACTGGGAACAAAAGGAGTGCTCACCGGAATTCTGCAATATGAATTATTTCCAAAATAGCGACCACGTAAGTGAGATTTGAGTTTAGGAAACAGGATGAAACCATATGTCGTTTACTGATGAATAAGAGAGATGACTCGCAACTCCTTCAGCTATTGCAACCTGGACAGTGTTGATGCGTTTAATTCTGAAACAAGGGAATAAATGCCTTTAGATTCTCTCTGTGGGTTCACTTGATTGCGTCTCTCGGCTATCTTAATTCTGATGTATGGTGAGTAAGTTAAGCTATCTACTGAACCAGTTATACGTTTGCTCTGTGATTGGCATTATCCTGTTTATCTGTAAACGATTTCTCTGCTCTCTATGTCTCTCTTTAATTCCGTAACCAAACTACTTCGCAGTTGCATAGAAAAGAAAGGCATCAGTAAGCATGTGTACAATGCCATGGACGATTTCCTCGGGTGGCATAGCTTGCTTTTGCAGGGATACTTAATGCCTGTCCATTGTTTATAGTTCTCACACATCCCTCACCATCATAGGAATTGTGGCAAAAATCTGAATTAGTTATTCTGTTTTTATAAGAAGTTGTAGTTCTACTTCTACAGAAATATTCAGCTATGACTATTTTTTTCTGGGTGTGGTTTAGAATTATTGTCAACCCTTTCGTAGATTTAAGGTGATAACATTTATACAGGTTCTCAAACTTTGGACGTACATTATGTCCGAAAGAGAAAAACGGGAAGGAGGAATTGCAATATATTTTGGAAAAATGAGTACAATTAGTAAAATATTTCAGAGGTGTTCAAACGCATTTCATATATAATCAAGGTTGCAGAATTTAACAACACATTTCCACCTAGCATCAAATCAACACAGAACAGAAACAATGGTTCCTTTATCACATTCGTTTCGCGTTTCAATTGTGTTATGTCAGCAGTAGAAAAGTTGCGCTTTGCAAAATAGCATCGAACGAGATCAATTTTCATCTTCACATCCATACTGGCGCCCTGCAAGAAAATGAAAAAAAATCATAAATTAATAGCATAATCATGAAATCAAACCAATTCCTGAACAAAACTACTTCGATGGAAAACTGCTTTCTCATTTGAGGAGGTGCCGTCTAGAACACGCTTTCGTGCCTTGACAGAGTACAAAATCGACTTCACAATCACGTGCAGGTGTTTTTTTTTCTTTCTTTTCTACAGGTCCTATCTCACAAAAAATACGTTGCTAGTCTTTCTCTACTCTATCGTTATATTTATATCATGTGCTCGCTGGAGCTCCAATCTCTAGTTCCATCTTGTAAAACATGCACAGCTTAAACCCGTCTAGCTACAACCACTTTTCTCTTCTGTATACCGAAAACGAAATGGAACCTCGATGAACAGTTTCCTTCCAAGAACTTACTATCTGCGTGATACAATACTGCAGGGCTGCTTCCCAGATGATTACAACATGGTCGTTTTCAAGTCCAATGGTAATAAATACTTGTCGATCTGTCCTCTTAAGTTATCAAATACTGCCTATTCCACCCAAGGTTCTCATAGTCCAACTGACAATCTCGTTAACCTTTATTTTCGAGTGGCCTTTCGTATAAAAAATCTGATTTTTTATACTTCGATTCTGTGCGATAAAAAATCAATTCAACATTTTTTACGGATTATAAAATACTGTTTCGATCAATCATTAATGGAAATTTAGTTTTACAAAAGGGGAGATCCAATAAATCAATTACATATTTTCTATTATTCCACAAAATCATGTCAATAAACCCAATTAAAATGCTATTTCCCACTTACGCATCATAGACCAACTGAAATTCCATTTTAAAATTAAGCATGATAGAACAACGAACATTTTATTTAAAACTTACGCATGACAGACCAAAGAAAATACCATTTTAAAATTACACATGACAGACCAAAGAAAATGCTATTTTAAACTGAAGCGTGGTATGCCATAGCAGGCTGGATTGTTAACAGTCAATCTCTTCACAAACAAAACAACATTCATTCACAATAAGTATCAGTAAACTTGAAGAATCCTATACAGGCAAGCTACTTTAAATTAATCCCAAACTAGTGGAGGTGCTTAAGAAAAACTTCGCAAATTGAAGGTAAAGTGATGCTGTAGATATTACTACACCTACTCTGCAAAAAAAGTGTACCTGCATAAAGAGGATATGTATATATAACAGGAAATACTCGAGAACAGTTTATGCTACCGTAATGTTATCCTGTGATACGTTTTATCATCACCGAAAATCAAACATAAAAGAATGTCTATGATTTTCTAAAAAAAAAAACGCGAAAGCAAGAAAAAATATATATGTAATAACGTGTGTTAATGCATGTATGTATCAGGGTTAAAGTAAAATAAGCAGGAAAATCCAAGACATATTAAGAATAGAAAAACGTTTTACTAAACAAAATCTACAAGCTGAACAAAATCGTTTAACAATCGGTATTTTGAGCTAGTGGGTCTCGTGAGATCTCGTTTGTTTTTGTCCTTATCATAGGAAAAAGAGACGACTCCATTCTCCTTGTTAACGTTTTTTTTTTGTTTAACTTCAATCCACCCAAAACGAGGCACATTGTCACTGAGACGTAAGGGCTACTTTGAAATTAGGGACGTCTTTGGTAGGGAAATGTGGCAGCGGACCTGTACTTGCACCTGGTACGGCATTAACCCTGGGTGGGTTGAACCGGCTTCCTCCGAAGGAGGAAGTCACATAGGAGTATCAAATTCACAAGCCGTCCCCAGTCACATGTATATATCGGCCAGGGAAGATGACGACGTTAGGTTTTAGCAGTTCCTGCAGAGAAGTGTCAACGTCCTCCTACATACAGCGCTTGGTATCCACAAATGGTCACCAATCTTGTGCTGACAAGGCTTAAGGTTGCGTAACTCCGGTGATCTAACGAAAACTGGTGTGTCAACGTGATTATGACGTATATTGTGCAGCGTGGTGTTTGTTCACATTACATTTACATTTCTTCATGCTGGTACAATCGGGGAAACAGGGAGCAGGGAGAGAATTCCACCAAAGATAAGCAGTCCAAGGAAAGAAGATGTTAGAGTAGAAAGATTTTTAACATATGGTTATCTCTTCAAAAAACAGGTGAAATTTTGCTACTTGTCTGGTTTGTGGAGGGATATTTACTTTGAGAAAGCCCAAGTGCAGCAAGTTCGTCGGAGCACATTCCGGGGAAGTACTTATCAAACAAGCAGATGAATGCAACATTATGACGATAAGACTTTGTAGACACTGTGGGACTTATTGGGTTAGAGACTTTTTTGGACCCTAAGAGAGAGAGAGAGAGAGACTAGTGGTTTGTGCACCAGCTCAAATGTGGCAACAATACTCCATGCATGGGCGAATAGTGGCTTTGTAGAGATATAAGATACTGACAGGTATGAGAAGTTTTCTAGCCCAGTAGAAGGATGCCATCTTCTTAGCAGCAGACTTGGCAGTATCTCCTATGTTACATGTGAATGTTACATCGAGGAGTTTTAAAGTTGATAGGTTGCTATCATCGATGGCAATCGCTGGTTGAAAAGGTTTCTTATAATTGTTAAAGGAAAGAAGCTCTGTCTTATTGGCATTAAATAGAACCATCAATTTATGATTTCATTCTATTACGGGTTGGAGGTAAGTTTTTTATGGGTTCAGCCATCCCCTTGAATATGTGTACGTTTGATTTGCCCACATGTCAAGAATAGAACGTAGTGTCATCAGCAAATATACCCATCTTATACGCGATGGCATCAGGAAGGTCATTTATGAAAATCACGAATAATAAAGATCAAAGGATCCATCCCTATGGCATATCTGCATTCAAATGGTGTTGTTGAGATGTGTGGCGATTCAGACGGTCTTCTGCCATAAGTTAATGGCGGAATCATTATAGCACTTTTGTTTAAACAATTCGTCAATATATATATATATATATATATATATATATATATATATATATATATAGAGAGAGAGAGAGAGAGAGAGAGAGAGATGAGAGAGAGAGAGAGAGAGAGGGAAAAAGAGATAGCGCGCGCGAGAGAGAGAGGTTAAAAGGAGAGAGAGAGTTTTCAAAGTTAGATCGTGTTCCGTTGTGCAGTGGAATTCTTTTACAAACGAAATAAGAGGCAATTTTAGAAAAACTGAATATATACAGGGCTGACCATAAGTCTTTCCGAAAACTACATATAAAAATCCTCCACTCTTTAATAAAGAGCAAAATGCATTTATATTATATTATATATATATATATATATATATATATATATATATATATATATATATATATATATATATATATATATATATATCAGTCCCGTCATACACCAGTTACAAGGTAAAAAAAAAAGCTGTCGGACAAATTAATTTCAAATTTTTAAGGCGAATTGAGGAAGCAAATAGTAAATCAGACAACCTTTCGCCTTTAATCTATTTCCATAAGCGAGATACTATGATACTAAACCTTATGTCTAGAATCCTTATTCCAATTTTGGTCAAAATCTATTACATCGTTTTGATTCTAGAATGTTGTTGAAAACATAAAAATTAGTATGTCTTAAGAAGAAATTGGAATTCAGGGAATCTTGCTTAATTGATGTCTAATTACTATTGATAAAGTTTAATGTAAATCTGAAATAATGAGAGGTGCTGCCCATATTATTTCGTTTGAAACGATTTTTAAAACAGAAACTGTAATTTGTAAAAAATGTTATTAATAGATATCTAATACCTATTGTTAAAATTTCACGAGAATCGAGGGTATCTGAATTTTTATGAACAGCCTCCACCCCATTTGTAATCCCTTCGCATAGAACTAAATTAAACTAATTATAGCTCACATTACGACCCTTTACGCTTAGCAGCCGCCTTCTAAAATTCATAATGATCGATTAATTAGTATAGGAGTTAATCGTGTACATAGAAATATAGAAACATATACACATACCTAACTTTATATAGAGATATTATTATTTCATTTGTTTTCACGGTATTGCCTTGAATATATATTCCAAATTCATAATATTCCGTTCATTACTTTAGGAGATTATGCCGTACATAGAAATGTAGAAACATATACACATACCTACCTAATTTATTTTAACCGCGTTGCCTAGAATATATATTCCAAAATTCATAATATTCCGTTGATTACTTTAGGAGATTATCCTGTACATAATCATATAGAAACATATACACACACCTAACTTTATAGAGAGAGATTATTTTTTCATTTATTTTGACGGTGTTACCTAGAATATATATTCCAAATTCATAATATTCCGTTCATTACTTTATGAGAGTATCCTGTACATAGAAATATAGAAACATATACACATACCTAACTTTATATAGAGATAATCGGAAAAGATTTATTTTATTAATATGTGTTTATCTCCAGTCGAGTCCCGCATCGAGTTTTAATTGCTCTGACAGATGAAAATGTCTTTTCGCACAAATATGCCGTTTGAAATTGAATCAAAATGTTCATTGCTTTTTCATTTTGTTTTTATAGAGAATCAAAACTCAGGTTTAGATAAGGATGTCAGCAATTAAACATTAAGATTATTGTCGATTGATACGATTTGCTGTTACATTCATGCTTGAATTGCTATCTCCAATGTTTGCTGCAAATCAATCTATTAGACACATATTTTTATACCTAGCATCTTCGGTTTTGGATAACAAAAATCATAGGTTCTGTCAGTGACTCTAAGTACTGTTGATACCACTTGTCGGTACACATTCTTCTCTCACATATGCCCATCAAAATGTATACACATTTGTAGATCAACCAACCGCGTTTCCCAAAGAGCTATTTACTTTTGAAAAGCATCTAGTTTGCCTCGTTCTCTAAACACGTCCCTAATACATGTTTTGTTCATTTAACAATCAAATGATAATCTGCCAGGTATGCAAGCTTCGTTACCCACTCATCGTCAGTAAAGAGGTCTTGAGATTTCGGAGTAGGTTGCTGTTGAAAAGAATCATTTCATGTCTTTACGCGGGATGAACGAGATTGTGTCAGAATTTTGCCCCACAAAAGCCACCTCACCTTAACGTGAAGAAGGTGAGTATGCCGAGAACCTATGTCGTTACAAAGTGTTTCAACTATTCGAGAATTAAGTGATTTGTTTCGTATTTTATTTATAAGTTTAATGACATCTGATGATAGATTGTGTAGTTCTGGTGATGCTCACGATATATACTGCAGTGTGTAGAAAGAATGTCTGCATGACCAATATGTTTTACCTTTGCGATGTCTAATCATATACAGAATAATCACGTTGACACACCGGTACTCGTTAGATCACCGAAGTTAAGCGACGTTGAATCTGGTCAGCACCAGATTGGTGACCATTTGTAGGAGAACGGCGATACTTCCCTGCAAATGAACTGCAAAAACTAACGTCGTTTAAAAATTGCCTGAGCGGAATATAAATGCGACTGGGATGAATTTGATATTCACTAGAAACTTCCTCCTGTTGGGAAAACCGCCTCAACCCGCCCAGTTTATGAGTCGCGTCGGTTTGTCCAGTCCTGCATGCGGCACCGTCTGTACATATCCCAATACATTTTCCATCTAATTATATGTTCAAGTAATTAATTATCAAGTGGTTTAAAAATCTTGTAGCTAGTTGTAGTTCTTCTATCAAGTTGGATTGAATAAAATGGCGAATGTTTTACCATTTTCATGACTTGATTTTCTTTAATTCTGCGCTTATTAGCAGACTCTCAGTTTCTAGACAGCTTGGTTTCACAAAACCTCTTCAATCTCATGTAGATTGTAAGGCTTGGTTGATTCCTCTCCAATCGTATATGACTTTATTTTTTGCTGTTTGAAGTGCTATCAGACGGGAGGCAAGAACACACAACATCAACTAACTGAAGGCTGAAGTGTCATAGCGACACAAAATCCATGGTTGCCAACTTTTAGTTTCAAATGTCACCAGATACAACTGCAAAAAGAGCTAAAATGTCGGTAAACCCAATAGTAATTTCACTAAAAAAAAGTAGCTTCAATTAAAAAGTATAATAAACAGAGTACCGTAAATATAATTGTTAGCGTTGTTTTAATCTCTATTTGATAAAATTATTGCATGTAAATAGCTTCTAAAACTGCCAATCGTTTAATACACGATGACTTGCTAAGAATTTAAATCCCGTTTACATGAGTTTCTATTCGACAGTTTAGAAATTCCTTTAAACCTTCGAAGGGTCACAAAGTAATTTATTCAATAGAACATTCAATTTGCTGACTAAAAGGCAAATGCATTCTGGTGGATTTTTCCAAAATTATAATTTTTTAAATACGATTTTGAAACTTAGATTTATCATTTGTGTTATTTGTATTATTCAGACTACGATTCTCATCTTAGTTGTTATTTTCACAACGTTTCGACCGATATAACCCACGACCTTCTTCAGGTACATCTTTGAAACTTTGGGAATCATTCTCTCGAACTCGGGAACTGGTACATAATTTAAAACTTAACTCTTTATTTAATTCACAGAGGTAGATTGTTCTCGTTCCGTCAGCTAAAAACTTAGATTTATTAGTAACATGTTTCTTTTCTATTTAACTATTTAACATAAATAAATTATAAATGAACTGAGGGAATCTCGTAGAAATTCCAGGGTGCTTTCTACATCAATCTGTTTCATTTACTGTTACTAATAACTCTTTCTTCTTCCGTAAAAATAATTAGCGTTGTCAGCTAAATAAATGAAACGAATTGTGAAAACAGGAAGACTCGCCAACTAATATTAGAGAGTTTCTATGCAAAAGAAAAATGATTCAAGTTTGTCGGAGCTAAAAATTCTGACTCTGATATTTTCTTTATTCTTCTGTTCTATGTACACCATAATGTTAAACCAGACCCTTTTTTTTATACAAAAAGGATTACTGAATTTTTATCAATTCATCGAAGTTTTTTTTATCGATGATAACATTGTAGAAATATTAGCTTGTGGTGTGTTTAAAACGTAATTTTCCACATAAAATTAGATTAAATATTAAAAACAAATTTCCAGTAGAAGTTAAAGTAAGAAAATTAATCTAACGTGTCTAGTAGTAGTTTCGTCGTGACAGAAAGTCGACATCGCGTATAAACGAGAGAAATCCAGCCTCTTGGGTGTTCGACGTCGAATCGAACAGACGTCATTTTTCGGGCTCTTCCACTCACCCTTACGAGGGATGGTCAGGAATTTATTAACATTATGTAATCGTCGAATTGGGTTTTCTATATGATATGAATTAATGTATTTGTCAAATAAAAAAAATGAATACAAATTGAATCGTCAGGGACAAATATGTCTGTATTGTTTTCTTTACCACAACGAGTATTACAGTTGCAAAGAACGGAACCGAGAAAATACAATCGAAACACTACAACGGTTACGATAATTACTATTGCCATACTCATCATTATGACTACCTACGACGATACAACGAACGACACAACATTTTGCAAGAATTCTTTGGACTGGACGACAACCGGTAATGTTTATATCATCATTCAAGGCTTAAAGCCACTCAAGCATAAGGGATAATTAGATGGATAAGTTGTCGGTTGAATGATGAAGATTACTATAAAAGGATTGAAAATAATGAATGGAATGTATGTCTAGCCTTTCTCAAACAAGTACTTCAACTAGTTCATTAACATGAATCAGATTAATATGACAATTATTTTGACAGGAGATTTCCGAATTGTTTGGCTCTAATTTATAAACTCGGCTTAACAAGACGCTAGTTCATTTGAATAGGATTACAGAGGTTGCAAGTTGTTAATAGCGTCCAAACTGACCAATGGCGAATGAGGAGAGACCGGTAATTCATTCTTTCTATGGTAATGGTTACAGTATTTTAGTATTAATTTATAGAAACTTGTCATGGTTGGTAAAATATTGTTTTTATCGTCATTATAACCAACTGCCATCCCATTCCAGATCCTTCGCCCGCCCGGTCGTTCGCCTGACCCAAACGGATACTAACACTAGTATATAAAGATAAATAAAACTAATGTGACATTTCGACAGGGGATTTTCGAATCGTTCCGCTACAATTTATAAATCTGGCTTAGCAAAGTGCGAATCTGCTCGAGTGGGGTTACCGAGGTGTTAAATGGCCGTCCGAACTGACCACTGGTCGACTGAGTAATTTTCAGTTTGAAATTGGGGAGAAAGCAAGCGACTCGTGGAAAGCAACTGTAAATCATTTATACACGTCACATATCCACCCTTCCACCCGAGGACGCCTCTTTGGCGCGAGCTTAAGTCGGATATCGGAATTACTTCGTCTTTCGATGCTGGGAAATAATAAATCGCTGGAAATAGTTTCCGTCTGCGTCGACCGATGCCAATGCATAGCGCAATTGTATTCTCCAAGACAAAATCTGGTGACGATTCTCTAGACTGATTGCAATATATATATATATATATATATATATATATATATATATATATATATATATATATATATATATAACTTTTGTTCAACCGAAACAATTGACATTACTACTGAGATATAAAGAGCTACTGTGATTTGGGCCAAATTTATAGGGGGTATCCTATGTGGGGAGTTGTGCAGCAAGATAGTTGGTCACATTACATTAAAATGTATGTACCTTGGTACAGTCGGAGAAACGGGAAGCAGAGAAGAAATTCCAAGGAACAGCGATCCGAGAAAAAGAAAGTTATTAGAGTAGAAAGTTTTCCTGTGTCTGGGGACCTCTACAGTGACGGAGTGAGATTTCGCTTTTAGTCTGATTGATCGGTGATATTTACATTGATTGATCACAAGTGCAGTAAGTTCATCGGAGTACATTCCGTGGAAGTACTTGTAAAACAAACACATGCATAAAGAAGCGGATATACATCTTGCATTGTTGGGTTGACGAGTGCAATACACATGTTACTGTTAAGTGCAAAATTTCTGATTCAACAAAAAGTCGATCAGGTGTTTGTTCAGAATCCCAGTAAATGATAACAGCTGAAAAGAACAGGTTTTGCTTGACACCGTATCTGACGGAACGCAAACACAAATAAGATAAGATAACAGGTATTTTCAAATTGCGTTTGTTTCAGAATAACAATTTTTCGATTAAAATCCAAAATCATTAATTTTTACTTCTTACTAAAATGTATATATTTATATTTGTTATTAGAAATTTAAAAACAAAAACAATTATGCAATTTTATTTTTTAAACTAAGATTTTGATAAAGCAAACCTTTTCATTTTACTGGTATTAACCACAATAGGGGGAGAACCTCCCTTGGAGACAGAAAGATGTATGTCAAGGTGTTAAATGTGACAGTTTCAAAGTAAAGTCAAGTCCAGACGATGTCCTATGCGTGGTTGGCGCATCTTTGAATAAATAAATTGGTCAAATCTTACGTGTATAAATACTTTATATTTGAAATTTAAAAACGAAAACAATAATGCAATTTTAAAATGAATGAAATAATTTATTTATTTTCATTTTTTAAAACTAAGATTTTCGATAAATATATCCTTTTAACATTTTTTTATTTATTCTTAAAAATAAATAAATAAATGCTTTTTAAATAGGGTTAATATCAGCAAAATGATGGAAAAAATCTTCTTTTGAAAAGGATATATTTATCGATACTCTTAGCCTTAAAAAAATGAAAAGATAAATTATTTTATTCATTTAAAAATTTCATTATTGTTTTCCTTTGTAAATTTGTAATATACAATATACATACACATGAATGATGCTTCATAAGATGTGACCAATTTCTTTATTGTACATATTTATATTCATTATTTACAAAAGTGAAGAATATGATTCAATTTGACAACGTTAATTTAATACAAAACACGAATACATACTTTTATACAAAATTATTAAAAAGGATAAATTCAGGGAAATTGCTCAGAACAACAATGAGTACTTTTTTACATAAAGATGGTCGTGTTTAAATGGAAAATTTTGGGCGACACCTTAAGGGTTAGAGGTGACCCAAGAACGAAAGTCGATGAAACCACCTGACTTCCAGGCGGAGATTTTCTGGTCTTTTTTTGGCTAGACTTTAAGCAGAGTAGACGTGTCTAGGGGCAGCATCCAAAGTGTGGCTGGGTGTAGCGAGTCGGACTATCCGTCTATCTGTCCGTCTTTCTCTCTCTTGCGAAAGCAACCCGTCCCTCGGATGCTTTCTGTGACTGTTCTTCTCTTTGTAATACACCTTTTTATTAATGAACATCGGTGCCCGAGTGGTTTTGTTAGCAGACGAATAGAACCTTGGTTCCGCATGTGTATAAGGGTTTACACATTCACCGGTAAGCGAAAATTTAACATTTGTTATAATAGTTTATTAATAAAATATAAATTATAGAATCTAGCCTACCGAGTGGGACTTGCACCATAACTACAGGCAGCAAACCCCCCACTCTAAATAAAATAGATATTTATGTTTCGCTATTTAAATAAAAAAATAAAGCTTATAGCATGGTGCAAACGTCTTTGCAATAACTTTTTAAGCAAAGCCCACATGGATTAATTACTGCTTAATTTGAGAATTATGCAAACAAAACAAAAACAAACAAACAAATAACATACGTAGATGATACCACATCGTTAGTCTATGATGCCTGTAACAAGGTAACTAGTTGACGTAAAGTAAATTTACACTAGCGAATTAGAATTAGATTTTACAAGGACATCTAATGCAAGGCCTTGTATAGAGTACTGTTGTCATATTTGGGCTGGTCCATGTTTGTCTCATTTGAGGGGTTTTGATACGGTTCGGAAGCGTATCTGTAATTTGGTTATCACCACCCTTTCTTGTTCGCTGAAACAACTCTCTCACAGAGTTTGCTAGTCTCGGTCTCTTGTTTGCTCTAATACCTAGTTATAATACATCTTCCTATTCCAGCATTTTTTTTCAAGAACTGCTTGTGGAATTCTCTTCCAGCCAAAAGTTTACTCCTCCCTACAACCTTGGTCTTTTCAAGACTAAGATCAATGGGCATTTACTGTCTTTGTGTTAATCGTCTTTCGTTGTTTAGCTCCTGTCATCAAGTGGCTTCATACTTTGTCTGGAGCGACTTCTATAAAAAATAATAATCTCATTGACAAAAACCCACCTGTTTTAAGTACTTCAGATTTGACTGATGGCAAATATGGTTTAGTCTATGTGCGTCTGGATCTTCGAGATTGGCATATTCTCAGATGTGTCAACATATTATATTCATTATTAACAGCCTTGAAAGATTGACGATGAGTTTGGCACAATAGGCCCTGTCAGTTATTGTTTGCATGACCTTGGACCACTCCTGAGACGATGAGAAATAACACAATTTCCTCATTGAAACCAAAGCGCATTATATCCATTATAAGAGTTCGCCTCTATAATAGTGGTGAGCTGTTTGTCACCCCCGTGCTGAGAAGCGGGGTCAGCATTGTTTTGAAATAACCGAGGTCGTGGAAGACGGGAGAGGTTAAGCTCGAGCATCTTACAGTTAACAGCCACCCGTCGATGGGTTTTATGAAAAAAGTTAAACAGCAAATGATGACGTGTACGGACCGACCGGTTGCAATTGGTAATTAGGATATACTGAGTGATTCTTGAGTAACAACCACGGTGGCGACGTTTGTTCTTTCTCTGTTTTCATTCTAATTTTTTTTTTGTAGCGAGAAGGCAGAGTAGAGTTTCTAGGCAGTTTTCGCTGAAAGCAGACGTGTTTGCTAGTGGTTGCTATCTACGACAATAAGCGCCGTAGCCGGTACAAAACGAATTGATTTTTGAAATTCAATGAAGGAAACATATTTTTCTAAGCCGAGAATACCTTGTCTATTCATTATGAAGCATTCATTTTTTAACAGTAGAATACCCAAATCCCTGGTCCATACATTTTCTGTAACAGAAGACCAACTTACCCACTCGTCCGGACGGCGTGTTCAAGAAATAAGATGTCTTGCGTATATTAGATACAGCGTGGGCTGAAGGCATTGGATAAGCGGTGCTCCGAACGGGAATGTGACTATCGTACCCTGGCATATTGTGCTGCCGTGCCAAGGTGATAAGATTCCAATCGAGATATCTCTACCGCGCAGCCAGACAAAAATACAGCTACGACCTCGATAATATCACATGTGTTAAATATTGTTAATCTTAAAACCCAGGAGGAAGTTACCTTTCCATATCAATCCTTCCAAACGTAGAAAGTCTGTTGAAAATTACTATGTATGTGAAAATTACTATGCAACGAAGAAAAGAGACAGCCGGAAAATGAGGAGAGAGAGAGAAACATCGAGACTGTTTGATCTACACGCAATTCACGCCCGTTTAAAATTAACTCTATGTTCGAGTTCCATATGAAAGTTTTAGAATTCATAATTTTATTACAAGTTTCTACACGTTCTAGTGATATTAAGTTTCATAAATCTTTTGTAAATATTATATTTTACTTACTATTATTTAAATCATTATTATATATGAGGATCCGATTTCCTTCTTTTTTTCGGAAATCGTGACTCTTTAACCTGAAATATCACTTACTGAATTAGGAGGAAAGACAACACCTTTCCCTGTCAGTAATAAACTCTAGGCGGCCGACGACCTAACTGGTATAAACTACTCAACCAGTTTAAACGTACGTAACCAACAGCTATCTCAATGGGAAGATATCTGCGAGAGAAAGGGTTTAAGTTATCTGACCGAACGCACTTGCGAATTCCTGTCCAAATCTTAACTCTACAAAGTGTATTTTATTCAGAAAAAAAATCACTTTTATTCTCTACTTAAATTGGCTAATCGATATCACAAGGAGATGATTGGAAATCCGCCACGCGTGTCTCTAATGTCAAACACAAAATGATCAGCTAAGATTGAGGTAACATCCAGGACAACAGCGTCCACCATTTCCAAGGGAAAGCTCAAACATCACTACTTTTGGTTAGGTTCAAACTGCAGTACATGAGCAACACACATTTTCCTGCAACTGATCGCCAGGCACTTCCTTTACTCCGGACTAAATAATAACGGGGAACTTGATAATTCCGCTTCCGCTAAGCAACTAACAGATGGCGCTGTCTGTAGCGCGCCATCAATTTATCTTGTTTCCACTGCATTTGCTTGTGTAGTTTCCCTTTTATTTTGAGATTAAAGTGCTTAAATTGAACCCTAGTTATTGCTTCATCAACACATTCAAGTTGCAGCTACGGTGTTAAATGTAAACACCAGTGTATTTTTATTAAATAAATCTTTAATGCGTGTTTATGATTCTAGCAATGCTTGATTGTTTAGAAACAGGGTAAGTGTGTGTATATATATATATATATATATATATATATATATATATATATATATATATATATATATATATATATATATATCGAGGGTTAGTTGTGGGTTGATCAATTATGAATCAGGTGCACATCGGATGGTATGGCAAAACGATTAATCCCGCAAAGTTCTTGAACCGATGGTACCGATAGATACGCTTTACGTTTATATCCCGGTCAGAGGAGAACATGTCATTCGAGACTCTGGTAATATTTTGTTTTGTCCTAATCCAAAATGCTTCTTGTTGGAGAGCTATGTTTTCCACATATTTAGCAGCTTTACCTTCGTGAGTCAAGTAAATGGAGACCTATTATCGCACATAATTGACACCTACACATACGCATATTGCCAAACAGTACTTCATTTTAGTCGTTGATATGTTTTGCTAAATTAAAGCTCTTTGTACAATAAGGTAATGGAATCACGCGAATCTAGTGTTACGAAAATACACATGTTTCCAATAAATGACTCCTGATAGTTTATCTGATCTGTGGCAGATATACTGAGAAACAAAGAGCGAACGAGAGAGAGCGACACGTCTCTTCTCTTTGGCGACCAGCGTAAAGCGACTAGTCCAATGGTTTTCTATCGTTCTTCTTCCCACATTCGCTACCATGGCGTCATTTTGTGAGCTTGCCAGTCACAAAAGCGCCCACTGTGGTTCATGTCGTAGTCGTTGGGTATCCTACCCGAAATAAATAGGTTTCCGATCCCGGTCGTAGCATCGTTCCTCCATGAGATGGAATACAGCTCAGATGCAAAAAGAGCTTCCCCTGAAATCAACCAACAACTTCGAGGTATGAACAAATGATAGATTTTCTTTAGTAACTTGAAATTTCCTTCCATTACGTCTTAGTGCAGGTGTCAAATATTAGCGTGTTCTGAATAACAGCGATATCAGGCCAAAATTGTGAATCTCAACAAAATGTCTAGTCTCACATGGACGGACGGACGGACGGACTCACGCACACACACACACAGACACACACACTTGACTTTATTGGCGACCAAGGTTCAATCGTCCTCACCTCATCAGCAATGTTTTCTTCTTCTTTGTTGCCAATTTTCTTTTCTCCTTGTTTTTGCTGGCGATGGATCATTCTACCGGATTCAAGACATTTACCTGCTTTTTCAAACGTTCTAACCGAGAGATCTTTTTACCCTTGGCTTTTAAGTGCAATTGTTTGCCTTATAAGGACGTTAGTGTTATTGCTCAATTATTTCAGTTCAACTCTCTAATGCTTTCTGAAATTCCGTCTAGAACAAAAGGGAAATTACGGGCGTGACCATATAACTAACTAATAATCTTCTATATTAGAAAGTAAGGCTTTTCATTTTTGTAATGTTCGTCATCGATATCTTAAAAGTCAATATTTGATTCTGATTAGCCATTTTATTTGGGTGAACGTTGGTCCATGTTGTTAATGACAAAAAAATATAATTCAAGTTCATTTTTTCCATAAAATAATTTATTTGGTCGGATTTATTTTCGTATTGCCGTCATCTTTTTTAAAAGCGACGTATCTCTGTATTCATCCATTACTGACTTATTTCTCTTTTTCCTTTGAAGAGAAAATAATATTTTGAAAAGAAAAGAATAGAAATTTGTATTTTTCTATTTCAAACTTATTCTCTTTCTATAGAACAAAAACATAAAATACAGAAAAGGAATTGTATAGTTTGAAAAAAAAAAGAAAAAAAAACAATTGCAAGTAAATACACTATCAGGCAACACCGGCTAAGTTCAGCTAGTTTGGCATAGAAATGCATCACGGGGTGATTAAATTAAATCAATATTATTATTATTATTTTCTAATGAGAGGGGAACCATGTTACTTGGTAGTATTTAATTTCTATAGATCTGAATGGTCATTCTTTGAAAATTCAAACCTTACTAATGTTTACCAAAGTGCTATCAGTGAACATGCATATCCATCTTTAAAACTGACGCTGGTTAAGTGGATAACGATGCTGACTGACGACATTGGTGTGCCAAGTTCGAATCCAGTCGATTCCATAGTATCACTTTCACTTAGGGATGTTGGTAACCCCCACGTGGTCCTTCCTGTAAGAATGCCAACGACCGAATTAAGCTGGTCAACAAAGTTGTGCCATGCTGACTCATACGAATTTACTTTTACTATTATACATATTAAGAAGATTTTTATGAAACTTTTGTTTATGAATCTTTACCGGTCAATCAAATAGGAGAAAATCTAAATTTACTTTATATATATATATATATATATATATATATATATATATATATAAGATAATAATAGGCATGGTGTCCGTTTAAATATCTATATGTATGAATAGCTATTCCTTTGCAAATAAGAAAATGAATATAATTCAGTATTCATTTAAGCAATCAAAGTCTCAGAAGCAGCTGTCTGAAGTATTAGTACTACTTATAATGTAAGTACGACGGTGACAACTATTTTATGAAAGTGAATTAAATTATATCAGTTGCAGGTATTTAGGAAAATTTTTTATAGGAAACGGAAGTATTTTTCTTCGATCTTTGCAAAATATTTTTTATAATGTGTATCTATATGTTCGTCAAGTGACATTGTAACATCATCATCAGTAGTTAACTTGAAGTATTAGTATTTTTAAGCAAGATGACAATAAACAAGTTTATTGTGCTCATCAGGTGTCAAACACAAGAAATAGAAATAAACGAGCTTTAATCCATGGATTTTCAAAGAATAATTCTTATTTTGAGAAGGAAATATTGATAATATTCCTCAGTACTAGGACTTATACTTGAATCTTTGGGGCATACAATCAAGAAATTGGGCCCGCCATTTCCTGCATCATAAGAAATCAAGTATCTGTTAAGGTTTAAAAGTAGATAGAGCAACCTTTTTGAAAAACAGACCGTACTACTAAGAAAAATTAGAATAATTATTTTTTGGAAGTACAGCCATTTTCACAGAAGACCATGAAAGTAAGCATCGGAAGAGATTAATTTACTCTTCTGTTAAAATATTTTTTTCTATAAAAGGACAGAAAAAATGAAGAATCCTACCAGAACAGATACTACACTTTAACATTAATTCTATTTTGAAATGTTCTATCCCCAATACACACACACGCACACACACACACATATATATATATATATATATATATATATATATATATATATATATATATATATATATATATATATATATATATATATGATGGCCCCTGTTCAGTCTTGAAAAAAGAAATTAATGCCACATGTAAGGTTGCCTGCGCGTGTAAAAGTAAGGTCAATGTTGCACAATTCCCAACCATTCTTCTCCTGAGTCGACATTGACTGATTCCAATGGCAATGAGAAGTCCAGGACGACTGGAAACAATTTTGAGATATCACGATAGGATCTAATATTAAATTATTATCTTTATATTATTCTAATAAATAAATAATGAATATATATATATATATATATATATATATATATATATATATATATATATATATATATATATATATATATATATGGTGTGTAAAAAAACGATGGAATAACTTCGGGGTTATGCACTATATGTATATATAGGTCTGGGAACGCTTGCTTTCCGAGTTATGGGCCATTGAAATAAATACTGATCTACATTAGTTATTGTAGACATCTTACACTTACAATGTGTATGATACTGCACTATTATTTCATACATATTAATGAAAACTATCCCAGTGGCAGGGACATACATAAAATAAGCCTGGGACTGGTGTTGCCACATACATCAACAAAATTATGAAAATTAAGACCAGAGAACCTTGGAAGCAGTGGTGCTGAAAAAACAACCTGCGCGTCATGATCGGCAGGAACTCCTGACAGCAGACATGTGGTATCTGCTTGGCATCCTGCAAATGTTAAACATTCTTATTTCAGGAGCTATAATATAACCGAATAAGTACAGGTATATAAACATGATCAACAAGACTAATTAGTAATGGAGTGCTATTAAAAAGCAAATCTCACACACAAAGACTCCTATACACGTATAGAACGTAATCCGGAAATTATATAATCAATTTTTCTAACATCCGCTCTCTCGTAACATTATAGACGATAAAAAGTCGAACAGAGGTAACACGCTAGACTACGAATATTTACATCGGGGGTTCGATTCCTGTCCGGCTAAGTCATGCAGATGGCGGGTTATAGCCAGAAACACGTGTCCATGTCACCATTTTGTGCATGCAACATTTATTCATAAATTAATTAAAGAAATCTATATATATATATAAATAAAAATTGTTTATGAATTAATTTTAAAATCTATATATACAAAAATTGATTATATGTCCGATAAATAGCAAATTAAAAAATGCATTCGTCTGCATATTTAAAAAAATATATATATAAATGAACCGCTCAGGGTAGCGACAAAATAATAAAAACGCACCGGTAAACACCGACCGTCTATCGTCAAAATACAATTAAAAAAAATCAGCGTAACATTATAAGCGATAAAAAGTTGAGCACAAAATGCAGCACGTCGTTCTGGTCTGGGGTAACACGCTAGACTACGAATATTTACATCAAGGGCTGATCCCTGCCCGGATGAGACATGCTGATGACTGCTTATAGCCAGAGACACGTGTCCATGTCTTTCTTTTGTGCGCGGAAAAGGTAATTTATACATTAATTAAATAAATCTTTATATACAAAAATTAGTTTATGAATGAATGAATTAGTATATATATATATATATATATATATATATATATATATATATATATATATATATATATATATATATATTCTGAATTGCGTTCTTTGTATAAATTTTAAAACTTTTCTGTTTTTAAATAAAGTTCTGCTACCAACTGATGATGATTGTATTAACAATTGAAATATTTTGGTAGAACTATTCAATATGTGTTTTTGATTTATTGTTGCTAGTTGTTGATTTGCTTATCCTTTATTCCATTTTTATTTTTATATATATATATATATATATATATATATATATATATATATATATATATATATATATATATACAATATTAGAGAAGTTCAGATCAACTTGGTACTTTACGTTTCAAGCTGAGGGAGGGAGGGGCGTATGCGTGAGTTTTAATTATAAACCGCTCTTCCGCTTTTGGTAGCCATCTTTTAACCTGTGGGGTTGCTTGTAAAGAATTGACGAAAGCGGGACAGCAATTTTTTTTTCTCCGGGGTATCCCTCCTCTCATCTTGAAACTTAGGGTACCATGTTGATCTGAACTTCTGTAATATTATAAATAAATTAGTATTATACTCTTATTATTAAATAATTGAGCACTCTATATATGTCTTTCTACCTAACAGAACCAAGAATTGTGTGTGTGTGTGTGTGTGTGTGTGTGTATGTGTCTGTGTGTGCGTGTGTGCGTGCGTGTACATAGGTATGAAGAAGTCATCGAGCGGATCAATAGGTCTAGTAATAAAGGCATTAATCAGTGAATCTATTTTCTCGTTTTAATTACATTATTCATCATTTAAAACGCCAACCTCAATATAGAAGTTCGTCCGGGTTTGAGGTTTTCGTAAACACGAGTTTGCCTGAAGATATTCACCGACACCAATGTTTTCCTGATTTTGCTCGAAAACAAAGTTGCACCGATTGTCGATTTATTATAAGCTACGTCAACAACGAAACGAATGGAAACTTAACTTTTGACGCGCACCTCTGAAAAACGATGTATAACCATTTGTGTCTGTGTAGACGCGTACATACACGCGTGTATACAGTTGGTTGTGACTAGCGTCCGAGTTTCCATGCCACACAGTTCATTAATTAAACGACGAAAAATATAGATAGATAGATGGATAGATAAAGAGATCTATATAGTCACCCGCAGATCGACTGTTTCGCTGTATCAAAGCTCTTCAATACGGCTAGACTAGCACCGAGTCCAAGCAGGATTGAGCCAACGACTATCTAGTTAACAGTCGGCTATGTGGGCGTGCGTTGTTAGCAAATGACATCTCAATGCTTTTTATAAACATTAACAACTACGGTACTTTCACAGATTATGACCGACGCTAACTTTAACTTTAAACCTAAAGGAGACATTTTAAAGAGCCAAAAGTTTAGGGAGACGCAAATAGTATAACTTTTTTGTATAGAATAGTTTGTTAGGATAACCGTGACAAATTAGTATTTCTCTGACCTTATCAAATCCGGGGTCAACTCTATTGGGAGTACAACTCACGAGGGGCCGTATAAATTAGGCCAATTTTCCTAGATCTTCATACAAAAGAACACCAATTCATATAAAGGTCTGTAAAATTAGGCTTTTTATAAACACTAGTGAGAAACTCCCCTAGGCTCTATGCTTTATGTATTTATCTAAGAAAGTAAACGAGTTGCTAATCCGATGGTTACCTGACCGCACTGTCGCTGGGGCAACAACTCGAAAGTGAAATCCGATTTAGATTTTCATTTATGTTCAACGAATTTAAAGTATTTGATTTTCTATGTCTTGGTTTATATTGAGATGGTAAGAAAATAATGTCGATTGTTGACTAAGTACACATTCTTATAAATCAGCTGAAAGTTTAACTTCTCAAACCTGCTAGTCTCCTATATCTCTATAAAGCTACCATTCGCCTGCGCACGGAGTATTGTTGCCACATCTGGGCTGGTGCATCAACTACTCGTCTCTCCCTCTTGGACAGGGTACAAAAGAAGTCTCTAACCTAATAAGTCCCGTACTGTCTTTCAAGCCCCACTCTCCGTCTCCCATCGCCGCAATGTCACCTCCCTGTGCTTATTCTACAAGTAGTTCCCCGGAATATTCTCCAACAAACTTACTGTACTTGTACCACACGCAACATAAATACTTTCAATCAAACCGACAAAAAACAAAATACCATCCCTTCACTGTAAAGGTCCCCAGATTCAGGAATACTTTCTAATCTAATTGCTTCTTTCCTCTGACAACTGCCCTTTGGAATTCCCTCCCTGCTCTCTGTTTGCCCGACCGTCCAAATATGCATAAATTTAAATGTAATGTAAACAAACATCTTGCTGCCCGACTTCTCACTTAGAATGCCCCTATAAATTTGGCCTTTATCTATAGTAGCCCCTTACGTCTCAGTGGTAATATGCATTGCTTAGGACAAATAAAAGTTTTAAAATCGAGATTAAAAAAATCATTACATCTACTAGCAATAATATGCTCCCTACGATTGCATATCTGTGCATATATGCATATATGTATATATAATTTAAGTGTTAAGTTTGCTAATGAACAGCCAGTTGTAACTATTTGTTGTAGTATGCTTTAAATCCCCACCCTTCTAAGGAGACGATAATACTTGGGAGGCTCACCGCATGACAACATATACTACTCTACGCTCAAAAAGAGGGGGTAATGCCTGGAAGGAGGATCTCATGGCAACTGAACAACTACTACAATACCCTATATCTTAAAAAGGAGATAATACATGGTAGGGTGGAATCATGATCACAGAAGAAATATTACACTACCGTCCCCCCCCCTAAAATAGAAGAGGCAATTCCTATGAGGATGGTCTTATGACGAACAAATATATACTACACTACCCACTCGAAAGGAGGAAGTAATAGCTGGGAGGATGTGCTCATGCCAAGAAAACAAATACTAAGCTACTTCCATCTCTCCCAAAAGGAGGAGGCAATGCCCGGGTGGACGGTATCATGACAAAACAACATATATTATACTAGCCCTTGTATTAAGCATTGACAGATAGTACAATAGTACAATGTAATAGAAGTATTAGTATAGTTCGACTACAGACAGACAGACAGATACTAACTATGTATTAGTAATAGATATATGAATAAATGGCAAAATTTCTGAATATTTTGACATTTCTGTTTAAACAAAACGAAGATTATGATAGTTTCATCGAAATTAGATAAGATTAAACTGAAAAAGTGTTTATTGCAAATCTAATTTGAAAAAAAAAAATTTTAAAAGTCTTTTTTTAATAAATAATGATCCTGTGTTATTCTGTCTTCACTTTATTAGTCAGCTCAATATGATAAACAGTTTTTACGTATATGACAAAATATGGTCGCGTGTCACCATAATATCACATTCACTCTATGGGTAAAACCTATTTAATATTATCCACAATGGTTTGACGTTTTTTATTTGTTTTAAATAAATGTACAAATCCATCGCTTGTGATGAGGGTGCTAAAGAAGGAGAGATTTCTGAAAAATAAAATACTAAGTGTGGTCATTAATAGGACCCTCCTAAATCTATCTAGGTATGAGCTACTCATTGTTTTCCAGGTTGTTTCAAGGGTCGAAAACAAGTAAGACAGTTTCTAAATGGGTGAGGGGCAGGAGTAATTTGTACCATTAGCTAAGAGAATTTCCAAACTGGGATGGGGTCTGGTAAGATCTCAGGTCGACTGCACCATGCCTAGTCAGGGAACACGTACTCAAACCTCACAATTGGTTCGTACAAGTACATATACGCTATCGGTGTGTAGATGTCTCCAGTTGAAGGTTCCTGAGGTTGTCGGAAAGTACTAGAAATACTAATGACGTCATATGGCTCAAAAAGAGACGGTGATAGAGTAGGCAGTATGGGGACGTACGCGGCGCGTTCGAATAGGTAAATAAAATAGGCTAACAACATACGATTAAACAATGATGATCGATCTCTCTATGTCTACTGATCAGTGATTTGGAACAAAGATCAAGATGAGTAAATGTCCTCTGTCTTCCATTAGTTTTTTTATCGAGTCAGAAAGTATAAATAAGGAGTTTTCATTTCAGGACTGCAGGCTATCAGTCTGGGAGAGTTACGAAAAAAGCGTAGATAAGGAACAGGGTATGACAGAAGGTTGAGAACGCAATATATATATATATATATATATATATATATATATATATATAGAGAGAGAGAGAGAGAGAGAGAGAGAGAGAGAGAAGGAGAGAAACTGGCGGGCTTTTTCGACTCGCTATCGTTTCTGAAGTTTCGCTATTTGAAATACTTAAAACATTAATTTAAAATAATAAACATTATATTCATAATTTTGTTATAAACACGAAACAAAATATTTCTCATTTATTTATATAGATAGATAAATATTGTGATAATTTTGATACAAAATTATTCATCTTTTATGTGTGAACGTAAAGAAAGAAAAAGAAATCAATTTGCCGTTTCAGTTGTAATTTTAAAATAGATCCCAACTCATTGAAAATAACGCCGGTCCCTGTAACGAAACGAAAATTTGAACACAAATGCTAAATATTTATCAAAGAATTAAAATGATATTGTGAAACAGACCTACTTGTTATATTAAAATTAAAACAATCACTGAACAAAAAGTAAAAATATAATAAGAGTTAATTAATAAAATGTCTTCTTTGAAAACTAATATGCAAATTAGTAAAACCTCGGGCTGATATCACATATACATAAACAGTATATAAACAGATGGTGCATGTATTGTGTAAAGTTGAATTAACCTTGCAATAAGGCGTTTTTGACTTTACAGTTAGTGCGAGAAATGGGTCCAACTTGAACATTCATTCATTTAAATAATATATATACAGGGTGGCCATGAAGTCACTGAGGGATTTTACACTTGAATAGATTCTTTATTTTTGATGATACCTTGATGGCATTTTATTATAATATAACTAAGACAATGGAGATTAGTTTAACAAATAGAAGAAAAATAAAAAAAGAATTTATTTATGAAAAATAACATCTTTTAAATTGTTTCTATTTTCACCTTCACAAATTCGCGCCCTTTCCAAAACATTATCCATGACGGATTGCAGGATCACTTGATTAGGATTTAATTCTCCAACTTTATTCTTGATCTTCTTTCTCAATTCCTGTAGAGGTTGAAGTTTGTTAATGATAACTTTTTCTTTGAAATATCACAACAAGAAAAAGTCAAGGCTAGTCAGGTGTGGGGAATGTGAAGGTCAGTTGACATTGCCATAGCGAGATATAATCTTGTCGCCAAAGTATTGCTTCATCAAATGCATGGTCTCTCTAGCCGTATGTGATGTTGCGCCATCTTATTGGAACAATAGTTAAGGTCTATTTTGAATTCTTGGGTGCAAGAAGTCTTCAATCATGGTCCGCTAGCGTACTTCAGTCACATTAACATCATTTCCGTCTTCATCCTCAAAGAAATAAGGCCGGATAATCTCATCCGATGTCATTGCACACCATACCGTGCACTTTGTGGGATGTAACTGCCTTTGGTAAATCGCCCTCGGATTTTCAGAGCCCCAAACTCGGCAATTTCGGGTGTTAACAAATCCATTCAAAGGAAAAATGTTTTTCATCTGATATCATCGAATTTCGCAGAAAATTTGGGTCATTGCGAACCAAATTTTGAATTTTGACCGCATATTGTAGTCTAGGTTGATAATCTTCGGCTTTTAAATATTGAACTAGCTGCACCCGTAAGTAAAAAGTTTTAAGTTGAAGAGAACTTCGGGATATCCCACGTTATGTGGAACGGCGTCATATCGATGTTTCAGAATTCTGATCAACACTTTCCCTCACTCTTTTCTTCGTTTCATTCTTTTGTGATACTGCGAGGTTTCCCAGCTGGCAGAAGATACCTTACTGTTCCTTCCTGTTGGAAACGACGAACGATTTTATCACTTGGACCATCTCTCACTGTAAAATGTCCCCTGATTTTGATAAAATAATCTAATAATTAAGAGACGTTCTTCGATGCTATACTTATTCATGAATAATTATTTTCATACAACATCTGAACTAAATATCTGAAATGAAAAGAAAAAGAATTTATATATATATATATATATATATATATATATATATGTGTGTGTGTGTGGGGGGTGTGTGTATGCGGATATATACATGTACCCATCTGCACAGTATTTTCATTTTTCATTTTTCTAAGTTCACAAACTCCCCATGTACTAAAGACCCACCCCACTCTGAACTTTCCATGACTGTCCACCATTATCCCCCTCCTCTCTTCCCTGCTTCGTGTGTATAGGGATGTATGTCTGTGTGTGCGCGGGTGTATAAGTAATAGGACATACGTCGGTGAACGTACTGATGTGTCTGTGTGCTGGCGTGGGTATGTATAAACACAGGTTCACTTGCGTATCTATCTATATATTCATTTATTTACATTCATTCATATCCGGGTACATTTGAATTATGTTTATGATAACTTGACTCTTACCTCTCAGCTATTAGGGACGGACTCCTGTTTTATTTTAATCATTTTACTAGCCTTCCCTTTCCCCTTTTTCCTATTCTACCACCATCCACCTCCCACCGTACACACACAATCCCCCATTATACTGACGAAGCCGCAGGATCGCAGGCGAAAATGTTGTACTCCTTTTAAGAAAAACTTTTTAATATTTTTTTTATACATAAAGGACAATTGATATTCCTACACGTCAAAATATAGAAATTAAATAAAGATATATTAAAATATATACTTTTCACAATGATCTGTTAAATCCAAACTAAATTTAACTTTGCATAAAATTCAAACTATATTAAATGTATCGTTAATTTTTCTTGTTTCAGATTTGTATGACATGAAGCTGTTAAATTAAGAACAAATTAAGCGAACGCCGTACTACAATTATTGTGGCCCTACGATGTTACCGTGCGCCTAAAGAAATTGTTTAGTTTTTGCATTTTCATGAAATTGACCGTGTACAACACTACGAAAACCTTCAAAGAGTCTGGTGAGGCTGTGGTGAGGAGCAACTTCAGGTCCTTATCGATGCAGACCCATATTAGAGCACATAACTGAAGTGTACCCTGTCGAGCAGCTTCCTTCCACGTCTTCTAAACCTTCTTCTACTTTTCCATCATCTGTGCTTAAGTCCACAGAAAATTTGCTAAAAGAAACAGTACATAACGCTAACACGAACCTAACGCTAAAAGAAACATTACCTAACGCTAACACTAACTTAACGCTAAAAGAAACAGTACATAACGCTAACACGAACCTAACGCTAAAAGAAACATTACCTAACGCTAACACTAACTTAACGCTAAAAGAAACAGTACATAACGCTAACACGAACCTAACGCTAAAAGAAACATTACCTAACGCTAACACTAACTTAACGCTAAAAGAAACAGTAACTAACCCTAACTCAATCCAGTTGGTAGGGTAGAACAATAATTGGCAAGAAAGCAAAAAACTGTTTGCAAAAAAAAAAACATTAACAAGTGGTTGCTATTAGTTAACCTTTACCTACTCGGTAAGGTTTAAAAAGAATTGGCAAAAACAGAATTGTCTGCTAAAAAGAAAATCATTAAAAACGTTGCTATCAGTTGTTGCACCATATTTTCTTCACCTAAAAAAAACAAATATTTATTCATGAGACTTACCACATACGATGAGTGAATTTTTCTCCTATATTTTAACAGTTTCTTACAAATTTACATTTTATTTCCCAATATTTAATTGAATTTTCACGTGCGTGTTTCTAGCGTTTTAACATTTGGCCAGCGTTTTCGACACAAAAAAAACGGATTTATTAATACTAAAGGAACTAATATCTCAATGTCTATTACTTCTGATGAAGACGTCTTACGCCGAAAAGTCAGATTACAATTTTTTTTTAAATTCCGATCATTTGTTTGTTTTTTAACAGTTTTAAATATAATTAAAAAGAATCTGAAATGCTTCAAAAGTAGGACTATATTTCCTTATATATTAAATATTATCTTTCCAGAATAAAAACGGCAACAGCATACAACAAGCACATAGGAAGAAGTGTGAACAGTATAGAGTGGAATATCTGAAATATGGAATTGAGACAAGCTTCAAACAAGATCACACAGGATACGATTTACACATCACAACCAACAACAAACTGTCGAGTGCGAAAGCGTTTTAAAACAAAGTCATGGACCCTTTCACGTTTTTTTTTTTGAACATTTGACAAAATGCGCTCTGATGAAGCAGAAAAAGATATAGTATGTTTCAGAATTTTTTAGATGAAGATTAATAATGTGTATCATTTGGATTATTCGGACCAATGTTCTCAGCTTGGATTTTATTTTTACAACGTTTCGGCCGATGTAACCTCCAACCATTTCAGGTGCGTCTTGTCGAACTCTTGAATCTTTATGTCGAACTCGGGAATCTGTACGGAATTTCAACTTGAACCCTTTGTTTTATCCACGGAGTAAATTATTTTTATTTCGTAGGCCATGGCCTGGTAAAAGTCTTAAGTACTTTTTATTAGATTCTTAATTAGTATCGTCTATAGTGATGGTTGAACCATGAACTTTCAGAAGACTATCACTTAGAACTTATTATTACTTAGCACTTCCTCTGTTTCGCCACGACAAGACGCAACTGAAGAAGAGCGGAAGTTACATCTGTCGAAACGTTGTGAAAATAATATTCATTATTGAAAAAGTAGTCTGAATAATCGAGATGAAAAAGATATAGAATATTTTCAGTCACTTCAAGAAAATTTCCAGAAACAGAAAAACTATTGGAAATATGTTTTCTAGCATTTCACATCAATCCACTGACGATTTTCATGATTCGTACAACATATCTTCGCTGATAACTATAGCTGGGAAGCTTACACTGATTCCGCCTGTGATTGTAGAGGTTTTACAGCGATCGTATAATTCTCATATCAGTTCTCTCCATGCAACACATGTCCTCAACCCTTATTGGCAAGGTTTTACTTCCATACATCATCCCACTGCGTACACATGCCTGAGAGACTCTTGCGTTTGTTGACAGTGGTAAGGCTCTGCTTGTATATAATCTTTTTGAGAAATTTGGACAGAGATAAACATCCCACGCGCTTACTTGTTCACTAGATGGAGCACCAGAGACTATAGATCGCCATTGTGGCTTTATCAGTTGCTAGAAAATGTAAACTGTACTTGATGTTCTTACGGTGCAGGGAGAGCACCTGGTAGCAATAAAAGCTAAGTGGTCAACTTCACAAATCAATGAAGATTGTTATCACATTGGTACATGAAATCAAGGTATATATCGGTTTATAAAAGTTCTAAGTTTGCAATCTGTGGATTAAGTTAGTATCCCAAATAAAACATTTTACCCCATTACAGGCCGCATATTAGTTTTAGAATAGTTTTTTCTTGCATTGTTTTACGGCATTTCATTTTATATGTTGCGTTAATCATACGTGATAATTTTTCGTGGGCGTAGGGTTAGAGCGCTAGCTTGCAGAGTCAAGGCTGATTCTGTACTGGGTTCGTGCCCGACGACCGTCTGAAACTGTCACTTCATGCACTGATGATAGCAAAAGCTTGAAACACAGGCTATGTAGGTTAAAATAATTTAATATTTATTAAATAAAGATATTATATATATATATATATATATATATATATATATATATATATATATATATATATATATATATAACAGACCTTGTGTCTAACTCTGTCATTGTGGCGAGGCAAGGAAATAGGAACATTAATGCAAGCTAAAGAAAAAATAATTTATGTAATCCATCCACAAGAAACGCAATCTACATAAACAGCCTCTATTATTAAGAATACACATATTCCTTGTTATAACGCCGCGAACCTAACACTAATATACGGCTCCCAAGGAGTTTAAATCTTAGGGATACGAACTAAATCCGCTTATTGCAAATATAGAACGTGTATATATAATGTGTTATTTTAATTTCGAAACTTGAGTGTCCCCTGATTTATAGGCATTTGAACTTAGGTCAACAACCAACATTTTCTTAGCAGCTCGATATAAAACCAAGGATAATCAAGTGCTTTTTAGTCTATTAAGAAAAATGAAGATCTAAATCGGATTTCAGTTTCCAGTTGTTGCCCTGACGACGTTGTGGTCAGTCAACCGTTGGATTTTCTATTCGTTTGATTTTTGTAGATAAATACATAAAAAGCATCGATACTTTCTTAATTATCATCTTATCGTGTCTGAACAAGTGATCCAGAAAAAAAAAGCACGATTCTTACTCCTGCCTTTTCATTCACGAATCTGTATGTTAGCTGAAAGACGTGTTCGTCGGTGTCGTGTAATAGACTTTGTCGCTGGGATCAAAGTTTAGTATCTGGCCTGGTCTCCGTCAGAGGAAGGGATTTTTTTTCTAGACCGAGACGATTTATATTGCTGTCGCAATCGATTTTGGAAATCTGGATTTTCCCCATACTAAAACCTAACCTTGAGTCTAATTTTGCCTTCGTGGTGAAGCAAATGCAGACAATAAACCATACCACTTTAAACTGGCCTATCGCTGAAGACTAACTATAGACACACCTCAAATTTCAGACTATCTGCATTCGAATTAAGCCCGTATGCATCGCTAGCCAACCCCACCACCGCATATTACGAATATATATCTCGATTCGTATCTAATATGGCGTATGTCGCAATACTTGTTTAGCGAGAAGTCTTTCATAACAAATTCTGAAGTTTAAAGGTTCACTGGGAATGACAGTATATATCAGAGCTGTAGAAAATCCATATAGATATAGTTATTAAATTGAGGACAACTTTCATGCGCAGTGTTACAATAATTATTTATGATGTAAAACTTTATTTTAAAATAACTTTCTTATATGAAGACACCGATAGCAAGCTTTCAGATTTGGTCAAAGTACCAATTCCGTTTTGCTTTTTCTAAGAGTCACCACTTATCAAGGCCCAAAGGCCACTCGAGGACAAGGGTTAATGAGTGCAATGTGGACGATGAGACAACACCGTGATCTGTAATGGTGGTGGAAGTATGGCAGAATTTGATTATTTAGGAGGACGGCTTAACAAGAATGTTGTAGTCAGCTGTGAAGCAGCCTCGCGGTATTGAGTTCCACAGACGGGTTGTTTTAGGAAATTAACTTTGCTCATTGAAGTTTCGTTTAGCTTTAGGCACAAAGAGGGAGAAAGATAAATTATTGGCAGTGGTTGTAGGTAGACGAGTTTTTCTTGTGCATGTTTCACAGGGAGGAACATAGATTAGAGCTCAGTCGAGCACCCGCCATGAAAATAACAATAGCGTAAAGAAAGACTAGAAACGTCTCTTCTGTGAGAAAGAGGTAGTAAGGAGAACAGGACTTCATCTACTAGATTTCAAAGTCAGCTTTGTACTCTGTCAAGGCAAGAAAGGTGCTCTGAGCAGTACCTTCCCAGATTAAAACATTATTGACAGGCTCCTTCAACTTCATCGACAGACTAAAATCAGCGAATATACCGTAGCCAGATGGAGCAACGTTTGGACTGAATAGGGCGGATGCGGCAGCACTGTCAAATTGTTTTAACACGACGCACGAAATATTTCCTCAACATTTATATCATACAAGCAGTTTTCACCCGGCATTGCCTGTGTGGATATATATCGCCATGTTTACAATTTTTACCTTGACAGAAAAGTTAAAAATAACATTTACAATATAAGGCCAAGTAATAAAAACCTGTCAGCGCGGTGGTGTTCTTAAAAAGACTACCTGTTGATGCTGCGTTTCTTAACGTTTCTGTAAAACGGCAAATGACCTTAACGAATCGAAACGAATTCGTTTTTACCTATATTATTTTAATTTTTTTAAATGCCAATGAAAATACTTAAATATTAAATTATATTTTCGTTGAGATATTCTTTGTTTAATTTTATTTTTGTATTATGGAACGAAGAAAATCTATTAAAAAATCTATTTCATTTCTGTACGTTTTAATAAAAGGACCCTAGATTCCTTGAAAAATTAAACACTTTGAAACATTTACTTATATATATATATATATATGATTATATATTGAAAATTAAAAATATAAAAATATATCTATATTATCTAAATACATACGAGATCAAAAGAAAGCAATACTTCAATATACAAAATTACTTAGAAAATCTCAAAATAAGAACGTTCAATGTTATTCTTACACCGTTTCAAGCGATATAACCGTCGACCTGCTTCAAGTGTATCTTGTCGAACTCAAGTATATTTATGTCGAACTCGGGAATCTGTACGAAATTTCGAACGAAACCCATTGTTTAATCAACAGGAGTAAATTGCTCCAGTTCCGTCAGCCATAACAAGGTAGAAGTCTTAACTAATTCTTAATTATATTCCATTGTCACCTATACTGAGGATGAAACCTTCAACTCAAAACTAATTATTACATAACACTTTATTCGTTGCGTCATGGATCCCGTAGATTAAATAAAAGGTTCCGTTCGAAATTCCATACAGATAAAGCGAGTTCGAAAAGATACACCTGAAGAAGGTCGAAAGTTACATCAGTCGAAGCGTTGTGAATATAACATCCACGATGAGAGCAGTAGTTCGAATAATCTAATTAATACAAATTACCAATCCTCGTTTAAACATTCCGAAACATCACTCATAAATTGTATAACTTTAAACGGAAATAAGGGCAATTTTTAATTTTAAACAAGTACAAATCAAGGGAGGCGCGATAGCGCTCTATCCCTTAATAGACTTCAAAAACGGCCTATGCTGGAAATCCCATTTCTTTGATCAATCATAACTCAAAAACCAATGAACCAAATTAGTAAAAACTTTGCACAAAATTTTTATTTGATAGGTTCTATAAGTGTGTAGAATTTCAGCATCATTAGCCAAGGCAACCCAGAGATCCAGAAAGTTCAATCATGAAATCATGTTATCCGTGTGTACGTATGTGCCACCCTGTATCTAATCAACTATTTGATGGATTTAGCTGATTTTTGGCAGAGATAGAGGTTCTAGGGTCTAGTTGATGGCATTTCAATTTCAGTTTACCATATACCTTAGTTTTCCAGAAAATTAAAAAAAAACCTTTAAAATGACCATTGTATTGAGGCATAGCCTTTACAAAAGTAGTGACATTCCATGATAAATACCAGTATACTGAAATCATATGCCCTTAATAGGGTTAAGGTGAAAATTCATATACACTAAATGTACAAAAGCAAGGAAATTCCCAAATGTTTACACTTTTATTGTTATTGAGGGTATGCGAGCACAACAGGGCTATGTATTTTACTGGTAGGAATTTTTCTTCAGCACACCTCACACACTTCATCCATTCATGCGTAGAGATTTATACTGTAGTGATGTGATAATGAAATGGTTTGGTTGATATGTAGTCATACCCATAATTAATGACAATAAAAGTGTAAAATTTTGGGAATTTCCTTGCTTTTGCACATTTAGTGTATATGAATTTTCATCTGAACCCTATTAAAGGCATATGATTTTAATATACTGGCATTTATCATGGAATATATATATAGACAATAAAAAAATGATTGCCATTCTTTGCATTCTGTGTTTTCTTCAGCCTTTTTCCCTCTCATGTCTATTGCTTATATTTGTTATAAGTTGTAATTAAACGTTTAGTCTGATTAACCCTTTTGATAAATAAAAAAACGAAAATATTAATTATGCATATAAGTTTGACTACTTTTCCCCCACTTTTTTCCCAACATTTTGTCGGAATAAATCCAAATTATTTTCTCATATATATATATATAACGGTGTTTAGAAAGTAAACTCTTATTAAGTGCTTGTAATTCATCACTGAAATAAAATTCTGACAAGAAATAAATATGATAAGTAAGTGTATAGCATGAGGTGTTAGTTAGAATTCAACATGCTCTATAAACCTCGGTATTCGCTACCAGTTTCTCAAGTCGCCTGGGAACTGCATCAACTGATTTCACAAGTATTTTTTTTTCTTTTTGATTTGTATTTTTACTAATGAGTTACCACATATCAAGAAAAAAAACACTTGATGATTGATAGAAACCCCTTGTTAGAAACATCCTCGTGAGAATGTGGGGACATGTGGTATTCTGGTCCCGCTTTTGTTTTGCATTGATGTAAAGGTTTTTAATCATCTCATAATATTCATAATCATTCAACTAGCAAAAAAGAAGACATGACTTACGTATGAAATCAATTGCTGCGGTTCCCTAAGCCGAATGGTGGCGTTTATATTGAATTCTAAATAAAATTGGGACAGTATCAAACAGCCCCACGGGCGTTGGAGCCTAAGATACGGAGTTAGTACGAATGGAGAAAAGGGAAACCTTAACATCACTGACATGTGAACAGCTGGGTAATAAAATCTCAAGTCATCCTTACCAGACCCTAGGGGAGAAATAGAATTACTTGTCAAGTAGCATAGGTAATTAAGATATATATTTTTATTGACACTTCTCAAATGTAGATGAAGCTTGATTTGATTGTCAGAGACAAAGGAGTATCGGCCAGTTGCTAGCCGGGAATGCTTTTATGAGCCCCAATAGGGAGAAATAAATTACTCTCTGAAGTAGATAAACGCCCGGCCGAATTTGTTTTTCAGAGACAAAGGAGTAATCCATCAGCTGTTAGATGGAAGTGCTTCATGAACTGGATATGCTGCCAGAATAGGGTTGCTTTTATAGACCGCCCTGGAGAGAAATAAATGACATCTGTGTAAGATAAGGTCATATTTGTTATTCAGAGACGAAGGAAATTTGGTTAGTTGATCCCAATAAAAAAGAAGACAGAATAGTTTTAGTCAGTCAGTGAAACGGTTCGCGAGCAAACCAGACGAAAGGGAACGTTTCTGTTCTCCCCCCAGAAAAAACATCACGGCATTCCGGTTGTATTCTTTTCTCGCCAGACCTTACAACAGATTTTCGCTGACAAACGAACACGTCGCCCGAATTACTAGAGTCCGTCGGTCCAACCAAACAAAAACGCAGAGTTGAACTTTAATATTACCAAACTGCCTTGCTTTGTAACAAGTGTAAACTATTTTTCTTTATGTTTTAAATAATTCTTCTTCTAAGAAAACCACAACAGACCACGTCGTTACAGACTTAATTCCTTTTATTCAACTGTTCTGCATGAAATTACCTACACTTCACAGCGATACCAAGTTGCGGATCCAACCCGGCTGATCGCTCAGTGATCTAAACAAACACAATGTGGGAGTGAGTGATCGCTGGACCAGGCGTTTCGGCATGTGTCACCTTCATCAGGGCAGTAAGTTTTCCCGAGCAGTACCGGGTGACCACCAAACCCAGGAATGGCCGAACTGGTGAGGTCACAAAAGCTGGAGGAGTTGGGTACAAAATCCTATGTTATTATATCCATATCGTGTTATGATTATATTTCAGTAATAAATTACGAGCACTTAATAATAGGGAGCTAGTTTGCACAGCCCTTGTATATGGCACGTTCATAAACAGTAGTTCATTTGAGAAACCATATAATGGGCGTCATCATTTATGCAAATTTCACTGAGCTAATTTTCATATTTCGAAAGTATCGAATATGCAATGCTATTCATGGGAGTCAAAAGGGCCATCATTTCAGTTCTGTTATCATGTAACTTAATTAAATTCTATCACTGTTATTTAAATCGATAATACGACAGTCTTTTGAAATACTGTATATATATATACAGTAGAGAACAAATACCAAAAGACAGCTATCTGTATACCTTATTTGCATAAGTATTTTTAAACAGTTTATCATAAAGTAATATTTCATGTTATTCATTTTTTTTAAATTGTCCTATGTTCCTATATATGCAAGTTTCGTCGATATTAACAGTACATAATTAAAATGATAAAATAAAAAAGTTTAAATTACCAAAACTTTTCTTAAAATATCATGCACATTAATTTTCAAGGAATGGACTATAAATTAAAACTATTAGTTTTTTAGAATTACAATAAATTCATATTAAAAAAAAATGTGATGTAAGTTATACATTTGAAAGAATAGTCAGAGTTATATTAATAACCGTCGAATAGTCAGGTTTTTTTCTTAATATTGCATATATTTCTAAAAACAATATAAACACATACCCAGCTCCAAAAGTTAAGGTCACCAATACTTACAAATAAACTTTTACCTGCAATCAGATTTTAAAAAAATATAAAAATGTAGCTCTGCTCCCTGTGCCAATTCTAAATATTAACGTGATGGGGAACTGTGATAGGAGCCATATTAATAGGGGGTAGGTTACCTAGGCGAGGAGTTAACAGCAAGATGTTTGTTCACATTACTTTTAAATTTCTGCATGTAAACAGTCTGAAAAATTAGACGATAAAAAGAAATTTAAAACAAAAACAATACTTTAGACTGTAGAGTGGGAATCACTTTCGCATATAAATTCAACGTAAAATATGCACCCGCTTCCGTACCCGATGGCGATTTACAAGGACTTTCTTAAAAATGATAACTGATCCGGAAGTGGGTGATCATTACACTTGGTGGCCCGGAAACGGTGATCATTTTACGTTGAATTTATATGCAGGAGTTATCCTGATTCTAAAGTTTAAAATATTGTTCTTTTAGTTCTTTTTGCGGCCTACATTTTCAAGCGGTGTTTGTTTGTTGCTGTTTTTTATGGAAATCGCTCCAGAAAAGGCAACTTATGTAAGGAGCTAACAAGAACAAAAGATGATTATCGCAAAGACAAGGGATACCTATTGGCCTTAGTCTTGAAAAGACCAAGGCTATAAGGTGGGAGAAACTAGTCAGCAGAAAAGAGTTCTACAAGCCTGCAGTTCTTGGAAACAATCTACTGGAATAGGAAGTAGTATTACAATGAGGTATCAAAACAACGAATTGATAGTGAATTCATGTAATGATCTAAAAACGGTAAAATCTCATTCTTATGTTTAAGAAAATTAGCACAGGTTGCATAGCGTAAATAATACACAACAAAAGATTGAAAAACACAGGTGAAATATTTAAGTAAAATTTATGTACAATATGTTTTGAGCACCATCCGTAAAAATTGAAAAAAAAAAACCACTTCGCCATTTGTAACCGCTCTTTAAAAAAAAAAAGAAGTCCATTAACAAAGTTTCAAAATTTTTTCGTTTTTGATTCAGTTTATTTAAATTTTTGGTTTGTTTTGTGTGCAGATCATATCAAAAATCTGTTTTTGTCTTCTTTTTTTTCGCAGGAGCAGTGGAACCTTTTTATTTGAAACGTTTTCTGCCGACATTTTTATAGTACATATTCGGCTCTACTAAGGTAAGTATTTTCTTTAGTCTTTTCTCCCCTTTGGAAAGGCTTTCGATAATTTGGGGGACAGCTTTCAGATAGAAAAGAAACTAATATACATGTTTGTTTGTATATATATATATATATATATATATATATATATATATATATATATATATGTGATAATTATTCTTATTAGTATTTGGATAGTTTATTATTCCTATACGTGTATTTTTGTATTTGAATAGACGAGTTCTTGCAAACAAATATTAACATGAAGACATCTATTGCCACTCAGCAGGGAAAATCGTATATCTCTTAATTTTTCAAGCGAAAAATTGAAATCGATGACGGAACTCGAACCCGCGAGGCTCACTTAGCCAGGCTTATGTAAAGCCGATTATCCAGAGCGACCGGGGATTGTTTTGTTTTGTTTTACGGAATATCAACCTCATATAGGTCATTTAATGCCGGAACATTCGTTTTTAATGTTTATGTATTTTAAAATCATTTTTTTATATATATTTATGTACGACCGGAGAGAGATGTCATTTATATATCTATCATGATATTAAAGCCGAATTGATGAACGTTTTTTTATATATAGTTTTATATATAGAAGAATGTTAAGATATACCTCAGTTTTGCGATCGAGTTATGTTTGAAACTAATTCCATTTACTTGTTCTAGTTAGCTGTAATTTACAATTAACTCACGAAGTGACTCATCTCTTAAGTTTCTTTCTATCACTCTAACCCTCTCTCATTGTATCTTGTTTCACTTTTCCCGCTCTTATTTTATACGCTGTCTATAACTCTCGTTTCCATCACTTTCTTTTTTTAACAGTCAAAGGTGATAAAACTAACTGAAAATTATCAAGATTGGAATAGTCCATTACAAGCAAAAGGAAATACCTCGATTGTAATAATACTATTTAACACGTAGCTGGAGAGGGGAAGAGAGAGAGAGAGAGAGAGAGAGAGAGAGAGTGGTGATAGAGTGGGCAGAAAGAAACTCGTTTTCGATTTTACCTTTAGTTTTTTTGCCCACTTAACTGGCTTTGCAAACTCACTTTTTCCTGATTCAAATAATCCACCCCAAGCTCAACGGGTGACTCAACGGGTGACTCAACATGTCACATTTGTCTAGTTTGTTTATAAAAAACTCGTCTATTTAAATACAAAATTATCATATGGAATAGTAAACTCCATGAAAAGCTAATTCGTTATGTACCTCCCTCCCCAGGAGGGCTTGACGTGACGCAAGGTCGGGCTTGTTGCGGAGTGTAGCCCTTATTAAACGCCACGTGGGCATCTATAGCTGATAACGATTACCTATACACATTTCTTTAGTCTGAGACGTTGGTGTCTTAGGACCAAGGATATAACATTGACCTTACGTTATTAGAATAATTAAGCCAATACGTCGGAATTCATTAGCCACGTGATATAATATATATGATATATAATATAAATATTATATATACATATATATATATATATATATATATATATATATATATATATATATATATAGAACAATGTGGAGGAATAGACGTGAGGATGGTCAGTTTTTTGCTTTTTTATTTAAATTAGTTTTGTGTTGGTTTTATGCTTTGAGTTTTAAACAATGGCATACGAAAGGTGACTGCTAATTTCTGTCTGTTGTTCAGGACTGTGTACCAAAGCGACCACAGTTTGTTGGCTTTTAGTTTCTCTCTGTAACGCTGACACACCGTGCGGGTCCGTCCGCCATTGTGGGTAGGGCAGTGGTGTCGACTGAGATGACGGTAGGGGTCGTGTTTCCGATATCTCAGTCAGGGGACTCTGCGGTAACGAGCGATGCAAATGGTAGGGCCGTCCTCGTTCGTCGGGGCTTAGAAGTCCGTTGTGTGAAAGCGGTTGCGGTCGGTCGGCCCCGATATTGGACGAAGCAGATACCGACGACGGTAGTCTGTTGAATAGAAAGCCTAACGGCAGAGGCCCGTTTAATTGGCTCATACCCGACGAGGCAGAAGCCGGGCCATTATTTGCATGTCCATGGGACGGCCCTCCGTTCATATCGGACGCATTGAGAGCCGGGTTCCGCTGCGCGTGCATCATATTAGCACTGACAGGTTTCAATAAAGGAATGTCTTGAGGTATACTATGGTCCGACGGCCGGTTCGGCAAATAATGAGCGGATTTCGAACTACGGAAGCCCGAATCTTCAGAGTCTGTCGATGCCTGGGAAACCGGTCGGTCGAACTTGTAGTGGATTTCGTGCAGTTCTGACATACCACTGTCGTGGTAGGTTGAGTAGATAACCCGGGCGGGTAGCCTTTCGTCAGCCCGGGATCGATGGTTAGGCACAGGTGGAGGCGGCGGTAGGCCGGTCGGCGGCTTTGGGTTGCGAATCGAGCTCTGGTTCACCCGATGAGGATCGTGTGTTTTTTTGGTGAATTTCTCACGCAGGTTGAATTTAAACCAGCACACGAGAAAGAGGATGAATAGGACAACAGTTATTGATGTCGGGACGACGATCCCGAGCCAAAATAAATACGTGTAACTCATGTCGAGCGAAGGGGTTAAACAGAACAACGCGAGTTGGAAGGATAATCCAAGCGGCGATAAAGCATCACTTCTTCATGGTAAAAATCCTTTGTGAAAACCTTGGTCCACTGTGAAAGATTCCGTATCTGTAAAAAAAGAAAATGGAAGATATTAAAATAAATTCATTGCAAAGTTCAATAAAACCCAAAAGTTTATGTACGGGAAACAAAAATACCACTTAATTGTGACAAAGGCAGTTGACGTTATTTAGGCTTTACCATTGAATTTGAAAATTTGGTAGAAGAGAAGTTGCATTTTGTGGCTTTCCTGGCAGTTTGTTGGTTTTAAAGGTGAAAGTTTCACGTCTGAGCAGCACTTTTGGAGCGGGAATGCCTTATTTCTACGTAATTTTTACGATGCCGCGCGAGTTTTTGACTAAAACCTTCATCACGATTCCGTTTCAACTCCATACGGATTGAATACAACAAAGAAATAGGATAATTTTATTTATCTTTAATTTTTACAAACTTTTGTAATAATATAAAGATGTGGTACAAGGCCAAAAAGGGGGGGTCACTTTGAAACTAGTTTAGAGAATAGACAATCACCAAAATACCGCGTTCACTCGATGGGCTAATCTACTTAAAATATTCCCAAAAGTTTTGAATGAATTTTATTTACCAGAAATATTTACAATGATGATGGAATGTGAGGAAAACACGTAAAAACACCATAAAATAAAGAAATATAACAATGAAAATAAACGAGACAAATACAATGTTAATTAGGGTTGGTTTTGGTTGATCTCCCAAACCTATCTAGAGTATGAACTGATCGCTGTTTTCCGGTTATCGCCGAAAATAAGTTAGTGAGTTCCTAACTGGGAGTCAGGACCAAAGAAATGGGATGATTACAAAAATAAAAGGTATGACACAATCTCTTAATTTTTAATTCTGAGGATGGGTAATATCGTCGAAAATTAAATTTAAAAAATGGCATTGTATGTCTTTCCTCACAGTTTATTATTTTTAATAATTCAAATTCCAATATCAACATACATATATGCTTGATCTTTTCACCGATTTGAACGCCGGACTTAAGTAACGTTCAACTTTTATTCGACACCTTTATCACCGCAGCCATCGTAACAGCCACACGAAACGAAGAGAAGTAACGTCTGTTATTATCCGAGAATGTTCGACAATCTAATTTTTGCTTAATTTAATACTTTTCTTAACGGTGCTCTCTCATATATATTAGAATATATATATATATATATATATATATATATATATATACACTAGCGGGGATATCTGGCGTTGCTCAGGAGTAATGACTCCATATCCGGTTTCATTTAAAGTTCTTCGTATATTTTCGATTATCGGACTACTACTAGTTTCATTTTGGCTGTTCACACCTTTTCGGCCGATCTAAACTTCGATTTACTTGGGGAGTTGGCCATCTTTTCGAACCTAAGAATCTTCATGTCGAGTGTGGGAAACTAAGCAGAATTCTGAACTGAACCCTTTATATACTCCACGTGATAGATTATTCTTGTTCCATCAACTTTGACTGCGTAAAAGCGGTAATATTCATGTTATTCTTAGTTATAATCGTCTAGAGTAAAGATCGAAACTTCAACCTCCACAAGACTATCACTTAGAACTGAGTGTTAATCAACGCCTTTAACCGCTGCACCTGCAGAAGGTTGTAATGTTTTAAAAAATACAAATTGAAGAAAGTCGAAGGTCATCCGTCGAAACGTTATAAACGTAACAACGATGATGAATAAAGTAGTCTTAATCCAAACAAAATGAAGTTTCAATCCTCATCTAAAAAAATTGAAACAAGCAAAAACGAACAAAAACACAGATGAGTTAATAACGATGAACCCATTAGGTTATTGTTAAAAATCTTTTCCCCCAATTAATTGAACTAATTAGTTCACCGAATGTCGGATAGGTGGCGCTGTCGCCACAACTCAGAACTAAAAGCATCATGGCGGCTAATCGAATTACTAATAATATAAATCATTAGGGAAATAGACAACAAAAACATTCCCGAGATAGGTCCATTCAATCTGCGCGTTTAGCGATGAAAATGCTATTTGAAACTTATGAGTTAGAAAACTGACCGACGGAGAGCTGAACTTATGATTAGGTGCATTCAATATAAGATTCGTTTATTCAATTTGTGCTTTAAGCAATAAAAATGTATTTCGCATTTGTGTTACACATCACCGAAAATACTATTTCGAACTTGTGTGTTAGATCACCAAAAATGCTATTTCGCATTTGTGGGTCAGATGATCGAAAATGCTATTTCGAACTAGTGCGACAGATAATCGAAAATGCTATTTCGAACTAGTGCTACAGATAATCGAAAATGCTATTTCAAACTAGTCCGACAGATAATCGAAAATGCTATTTCGAACTAGTCCGACAGATAATCGAAAATGCTATTTCGAACTTGCGCGACAGATAATCGAAAATGCTATTTCGAAATTGTGCGACAGATAATCGAAAATGCTATTTCGAACTTAAGTGTGACAGATCGAAAATGCTATTTTAACTGTAAGCGTGAAGAGGAAGACGCTATTTTATTCTTAAGCTTGACAGACCGACGATCATATTTCAAACTTAATCGTGACAAATCGAACAACGCACAAAGATGCGATGATTCATTTCGAAGTCAGAAAAAAATGACAGACCTAAAATGCAAATCGATAGTTTGAACAGAAGCCACAATTTGCGGTACATCGAACCACCATAGACACCCTAATTACTTACCATTAGTCGACTTACATTTCTATTTTGCTATAGTTCTTTTGTTTGTTTTGTTTTTATAGTTTACTGATTTGTTCCGTACCAAAAGACACGGGGTAGGTATAATAGCTCATCTAATAAAGACGTTGAAATGTTGGCTGGTCCGGGAAGTTGTGAGCGTTTTCGGAAAATAGAAACGTTACATATTTTAAGCATCCTGGGAGTTTCCCGAAAAATGAATGGGTAGCCATATGTTTATTTTTACCGCCAGCCTTGAATTTCTATTTTTTTATACTTATTCTCACTTTCTATAATTTTCAATTTTCAAGTTATACATACAAATAAGTAAAACGTCGTCTTTTTTGGCTGGAATTTTATTGTAAAACCATCTAAATACTAAATGTACTTTATTTACCTCCTCCCCAGGAGGTTAGACATGAGGTGAGGTGTGGGTTTTGAAGAAAGTGTTTCTGTGGAACGAACTGGATTCGAACCCGGCACACTCAGGTCCTCAGCCCGCGTCGTTAACCACTTGGATTCCTGGTAAAATCTTATTCAAGAAAAATTGTTTGACCGACAGAAAGATAGACAGGCACACCCCTATATATAGCATAGATATGTATGTAGTATAATCATTCGTAGTTAGTATCACAAATGAAAAAGGGGAAATAACCCAATACGTCCCAACTGCAGCTGGAGTAAAAATACATTTGTCCATAAGAGAAGAATTGTTTAAATCTATGCATCTCGAGCGATAAACCCCCGTTCAATTGCGAATCTGATCAAATCGTTAGTCGAAAATGTGTCGCTACATGTGGCATCCCGAATCAAAAACTGCTTTCCTCCCATAAAGAACACACGTGTTAAAAATGTAGACTCTTAAATATATCTAGTTGTATACTAGACAGAACATTTTTTTAAACATTTATTCACCGCAAACAAGGCAGATTTCCACTGAGACGTAAGAGACTACTGTGTATTAGGGGCCAGATTTATAGAGAGCATCCTGGGTATGGAGTTGCACAGCGAGATATTTATTGACATTACATCTAAATGTCTGCACGTTGGTACAGTCGGGAAAACAGGGAACAGGAAAGGAATTCCAAGCGTAAGCGGTTCAATGAAATAAACTATTAGAGTAGAAAGTTTTCCGGCATCTGGGGATCTCTACAAGGAATTGATGGAATTTTGCTGCTTCTCAGGTTGGTCGGGGGTGATCACGTTTAAGGGGTACGTGCAGCAAGTTCGTCGGAGCACATTCCGTTCAAGTACCTGTAAAACAAGCATAGGGATGCAACATTGCGGCGAAGTGACAGCTTGGTGGACCGTGCTGGATCTATTAGGTTCGAGACTCTTTTTACACTCTGTCCAAGAGGGAGAGACTAGTGGTTGGTGCACCAGCCCAGATGTGGCAACAATAAACCCTGCATAGGCGAATAAAGGCTTTATACAGATATAGGATACTGGCAGGTGTGAGAAGTTTTCTAGCCGTGTAGAGGGTTTTCGCCTTCTTATATGGGGGGGGGACGTAACGCACGTGTTAACATTTTTATTGGTGAGTCACATTTAAGTTGGAAATATCTTTTTATATGTGCTAATGGGTAATCGCTTATCAAAGCCAAAAGGCCTCTCGAGGATAAGGGTTAATGAGTTGGTCAGATGGACAAACGATGAGACAACACCGTGAGGATTGGTAACAGTAATTAAAAATGGGAAGAATTCTATTTTTAAAAAGATAGCGCAACAAGAATTTGTTAACATTAGACTTAAAAAAAAACATGTTTGGAGTTAGCTGGGAAGCAGACCCGTGGCATGTGTTCCACAGACGGGTAGTTCTTGGAAAGAAACTTCGCTCATGGAAGTTCCGTTTAGCCTTAGGTACACATGGGAAGAAAAGCATTTGCAGTGGTTGTAGGTAGACGAGTTTTCTTGTGAATGTTTTACAGGGGGAACCATAGATTAGAGCTAAATCGAGCACCTTCCATTAAAATTACGATAGAGTAGAAAAGGACTAGTAACGTCTCTTCTGTGAAAAAGAGGTTGTAAGAGAGACAAGATGACATCCCCATTAGATTCCGAAGTCGGTTTTGTACTCGGTCAAGGCAGGAAAGGTTGTTCTAAGGAGCACCTCCACAGATGTGCAAAAACTATTTCATTTTAAGACGTATTTGTTTCTTACGGTAATAGTAAAGGGTTGCGTTAGGAGTGAGACACTTTCTTAATCATTTTTCCAATGACCTTAGCAACAGATTTGATGTAAGTCTTCCATTTCATGTCTGGAGTGAATGTCAGTCTAAAAACCTTATCAAAACAGGAGGCTTCCTCAAGTAGAGAGCTATTCATTTAACTCAGGGCAAAGTGACGATCCGAGCGTTAGTTGTTAAAGGAGAGAAGCTTGGTTTTAGACGTATAAAACTGTTGGAATCAAACGCGTAGATTAAACGGGTTCAACGTAAGAGTACCCATTCTTCCTAATAGAATGGTGAATGACATGATGATTAAAATGAGTTTACTTTGCTTTGGTCGTGACACAAGAAGATGTTCATTAGAGATCAATCAATTAGGTGCAGAGGTTGTGAGTTCGAACCTCACCCGTGGGCACAAATAGTTTCACTCTGATTTTGTCCTCAAATGAACTTAAACATTTCAAATTACAATATTACGCACATTGTTTCGTTTCATATTTTTTTGTAATCTACGTACTTTAAAACATATTACTCCAGGCGACGCCGAGTAGCCCTGCTAGTATTGAATATATTACCATATCTATTGTTAATCGGCATTACATAACTTCAACATGGCTGATATGCCGTGAGACAGACACAACAAACCAAGCAATAATTACTTTTTAAAATAGTAATTGCAATTTTGCAGTAAATAATCCGATCAGCCGAAGTTCGCCTTAGCATCAGTCGGGCAACCTAGGAAATGTCTCGTTGATAATCAGGATGTACCCTCCCAGGCATTACTCACTCCTTCAGGAGGGGCAGTTATGCCGACCGCTCGAGGCGCCCCTACTGGAGAATGCCAACAGTTTCGCTCTCGACTGTTTTTGTACCCGACCAGTGTGACACCCTACTTTTCCCCTCACCTTCCGACCTTGTGAAAAATGTAAGCAATTAAACCCAAACCAATCAACGTTATAATGTATTTTATACAGCAAGAACTCGTCTTCTACCAACACTGCAAAGAACTCTCTTCTCGTCTTCTGTGTACCTAATGTCTAACAGAACTTCCATGAACAGAGTTTCTTTCCAAAAAATTGACACCTGTGAAACACGTACCGCGAGACTGCTAACTTGCAGACTACAACCTGGTCATTTTCAAGTCCGATGTTACCAAATAACTGTCAAGTGGCCATCTGAAGTAATGTTTATCTATTTCGTCCATCGTATTCAACCCTCTAACAGTATTGTTCGATCATTCAACCGACAATCTCATTCACCCTTGTCATCGAGTTGCTTTTGGCCTTGGTCAGTGGTGAATCATTCGTTTAAAAATATACATCAGTATTAACTAACGCCAAAAGAGTTGATGCCATAAAAACATAGAAAGGAAACCAACTTGCTTGCTTTAAAGATTTACCCTCGAAATAAAACATAGTTCTGATCGAAACAAAAACATGTCTAGGACGAACTGCCCGGCAATTAACAGACCAACATTCTGGTCATTCTTTGCAAGGTGTACTTAACTCGAGGGTCACCGGGGTGGAATAACATTTCTGAAACGTGGTGAGTGTGGACGCATTGCATGAGAGTGGGGATGTTTCGTGCAGCTCAGGTGACGCCTCTATCAATGACTTAACATACAAGATTTAAAAAAAACAAAAAACGTCTGTAACCGTCTATTTGTGAAGCTGCTGACCCCGACGCTTAAGGGCCTTTTAAAACGCGTCTAGGTAGGTACCCGTCGCTTCTTGACTGTGTCAGTAATGGCTTTCCTTAAGATTTCTTACCAGATGCGGTTGTGGTGGTGGTGGTGATAGAGGGGGTTCTTTTGTTACTCACCCGCGTTAAAGAAAATAAAAATTAAACAAAGAAAAGAAGTCCGTGTCTCATGTGACTGGACAAATCGTCCCAGGATCATAAAAGACCCGGTAAGTGTATATCAACGATATCACGAGATTGACGAAACAAAAACCGAGACGCCTCGTTGTGTTTGAAATGTTAGCAAGTTTCTTTCACTCATAATTGTAAAGTTCGTTCCTCACTGAGTGTCTTTGATACGATACATTTTATTATTTTATATACAATATCTCTGCCATATATAAATATAAATGAGAGAGAGAAATGTATATATATATGTGAGAAAGAGAAATATATATATATATATATATATATATATATATATATATATATATATATATATATATATATTGTGTGTATTTAGGCAGCATATTTTCATTTAGGCAAACATTATTAAATAACACGGAGTGGTTTTGTTTGATGTGACTTTTTTTTATTTTTTCAATTTTCCGAATTGTCCATCTAATGTTTCGGTCAAATTTATGTAAATATGATCCATGGGTTTCTTGTTCCATTCTTTTTTCTTTTTTGCAAGTACTTTCGATTTGGATCGTCAAATCATCTTCAGGCGGTATTAGTTTTAGTGTCTTTACTGTTGTGGATGGACAATTCGGAAAATTTAAAAAATAAAAAAAAGTCACATAAAAAAAAACCACTCCGTGTTATCTAATAATGTTTGCCTAAATATATATATATATGAGAGAAAGAGAAATATATATATATATATATATATATATATATATATATGAGAGAAAGAGAAATATATATATATATATATATATATATATATATGAGAGAAAGAGAAATATATATATATATATATATGAGAGAAAGAGATATATATATATATATATATATATATATGAGAGAAAGAGAAATATATATATATATATATATATGAGAGAAAGAGAAATATATATATATATATATGAGAGAGAAAGAGGAATATATATATATATATATGAGAGAGAAAGAGGAATATATATATATATATATATATATATATTAGTTGTACAGGATAAACTCCTAAACTAATGAACCGATCATTATCCAGGGAGGTATGAAAATTCAGATGCCTCCGATTTGTGTAAAAATTTAACAATATGTATAATACATCAATTAATATATATATTCCTCAAATGGAAATTTTATTGAAGTATTTGAAAGGATTTCAAGGGCCATTATATGGGCACAACCTTATATTTGAAAATTCAATGTGTTCAGATATGCATTAAATTTAATCAATAGTCATTGGACACCAATTAAGCAATATTCCCTGAATTTCAGTTTCTTCTTAAGACTCCTTAAGCTTAAATTTTAGATATATTCTAGAATCAAAATGATGTAATGGATTTTGATCAAAATTGGAGTAAGGATTCTAGATATAAGATTTAGTATCTTTATATCTTGATTTTACTCTTCGTAAGGGGACATAAACGTTCTGTTCGAGTAATTAATTTTAACCATCCTGGGACGAGTATTCTTCTAGTTAAGTATAATAAATACATTTTCTAACTTTGTCGTTCCAATCCTCATATATTTTTTTCATCATTAAATCGACAATCCATCTATCTCATTAACTCTTATCCTCGAGTGGCGTTTGGTTTTCATAAGTGGTAAAAAAAACTCGTATTTTTTTACGGCATATCAACTCTTGAAACTATTAAAACCGAAATACAATATCTACGATTATGACTTACCTTACCTGGGCATGGCCAATACTAATCTAGCACAGGAGTACACCCTGGTATATTGTAGCAATAGAATCTGGCTGTTTATCTTTTGGGGGCTTTTTTACGAATAAATCGACACTAATAAAGTCAAAAAAACAACTCGAGTATGAGATGGGTTGATTGTCAGTTGAATAACGAAGAACAACATGCGAGGATTGAAGTTTTATTACTTATGATTACGGTTTATGACAAAGATTTGTTGCTCAATGACCCGACTCTTGTGTCTGAATAGGGCATGGTTTGGCTCGCTCACAATTTCAAAATACGCGTTTTGTTTACGGTTGTCAGTTAGTGGCATTCGAGAGGCTCAAATACAGCAGCAGGTTAAAATTGTTCCTTTCAACTGCTACTAGCATATATTTATTGATTACAATATGTACAGGGGAACATACAAATGGTTTCGTGCTGAATATTACTACAGTCCTCAGTGTTTCAGCATCCAGCGGACATGAGATTTAATCTGTGTACTACCTGTAAAATTGTTTGGTGTTTCACCTGGAAACTTCCAACGTCTGCTGTAACATTCAGCACGAAACCATCGGTATGTGTATAATGTCTAAATATTTTAATAAATATGTTTTACTCTTACCGCGGTAATTGAACACTCTGGCCACGGTCAGTTTCTCTTTAAAAAACTGCATAAATTATATATATATATATATATATATATATATATATATATAATGTTTGAAAAAAGACAAACAGGAAACAGGTTACAGTGCAGACGAAAAACAAAAAAACAAGAGATTTGACCGGTTTCGTTCGTATTATCGAACGTCTTCAGAAATAATACCAACGAAACCGGTCAAATCTCTTGTTTTTTGTTTTTCTCGTGCATCCTTTTTTCCGTTTGTCTGTTTTCAAACATTTTGTCTACCACGGCATTTCATTTTCATGACTTATCGTGTACCTTACCCCATATATATATATATAGTTTACATCCAGAGAACAAAATCCAGTGCGTCTTTACTGTATTTATATAAAATATTCAATAATAAATAAGGCTCTTAATTATGTATGAAATGTTTAAATTTATACAAACATTATTTCGCTACACATTTGCAGATGTGTCTGTGGGAGCCATGAATAGCAAGACCACTTCAAGCCAACGCCTTTTTCTTACGGTTGCACGAGGTGGAATGAGACAGAATTTAATATTTCTTTAATTAAATCAATAAATTCTAAATAAAAATGCATATACATTTAAAATTCAACGGGCAGAGCGTTTTAAGCAGTTTGATTTTTTAATGAGTTGATCACGTGTTCAGTTTCAGAAAGAAATGTTGTCTCGTTAGACCTTATAAAGTCGTAAGAAAAAAAGTGTTGTCCCGAAGATGTCTGGCTATTCATGGCTTTGAGCGAAATATGTCTGCAAATGTGTAGCCAAATAATGTTTGTATGGATAAAAACAACTTATATATATATATATATATATATATGAGAGAGAGACAGGGGGAAGTACAGAGACAGATTCTTTTTTTTCATTTTAAGAGAATGACTGGACACATTTTACTTTTTTTGTTTGAATGTTTTATATATTATTTTAGTATGATTTAAAAAAAAAAAAAAAAAAAAAAAAAAAACAGAAAAAAACAGGGTCGGGCTAAAAATAACCCGGTTGTTTTCCGAGAAGGTCGTTCGGCAACAAACGGAGAAAAGAAGTCGAAAAAGTCGTTGTCTTTAAATATTTACAAGTTCCACACGCAAACATAATGGAGACACGACACTGTTACAGAATTGGACAGATGACACGGGTCTTTTTTTTTCTTTGTTTAACCCCTTTCTACCTCTCTCATGTGTGTGTGTGATCGCGCGTGTTTTTCGTGCGTAAAGAGAATAACAAACGCGATAACGTGAGGATAGAATGGTGGACATGACACAAGCAGATTCTATTCCAAGTGTCCACCCTTCTAAACGACACAGCTAAAAGATATCAAAAGACAATGGACACCCCCTGTAACTGTTTGAGCAGGTAGTATATAGTGAAGTAGTGTTAGAGTCTATAGTGAAGTAGTGCATGTGTCTATAGTGAAGTAGTGTTTGAATCTATAGTGAAGTATTGTTTGAATCTATGGTGAAGCTCAGGAATACTGGAAACACTGTCTGGATAAGCAAAAACGACTGGTGCTATTTCGGAGTTTTCCTTCTCATAAACTAGTTGCACAACCACGACTTGGGTCTAGTCTACCTTACAATTTTAACCCATATTTAGAGAAAGAATATCTGCATTTATGCCTTTATCAAGAGTATTAGTGAAAGTTATGCGGTCGACTCGACGAAAATCGAACCCGGCATGCTAAGCTCACAGTCCGTGCCTGTAACTATATATATATACTAGTATATTTACTCCCCGTTGCCTCAGTATCAAATATGTTGAACAAAACTTATTGAACTTTGTAACGATATGAATCCCCTCATTCGGCACAATATGGGTTAAATAGTACAACTAATATTTTTTCTAAAACATCGTGTACCAATTAATTTTTTTAGACAAATCGCTTTAGTGTTAAATAACAATAAAAGTTAATGACGTTTCTAAAGTTTTTAGATGAAGATTGATAATTTGAATAATTTCGATTATTCAGACTACTGTTCTCATCTTGAGTGTTATCATCACAGCGTTTCGGCCGCTGTAACCTCCGGCCTGTACACCTGAAGAAGGCCGGGGGTTACAGCGGTCGAAATGTTGTGATGATAACACTCAAAATGAGAACAGTAGTCCGAATAATCGAAATTATTCAAGTTAATAAAGGTGTAAATGCCGTTACACAAAATATCCATAATGCTGACAGCACCCTTCCCGATTGCCCAACAGGAAAACTCCGCGGTCTAATATTCACAGGTAACATGAATTGAAACAAATACATAGAAGATAATGCCAAGTCTGCTGCAAAGAAGGTGGGCTCCGTTTATCGAGCTAAAAACTTCTCACAACTGCCAGTATCCTATATATCTATAAAGCTACCATTTGTCTATGCATGGAATATTTTGCCACATTAGAGCTGGTGCACCAACCACTAGTCTCTTCCTCTTAGACAGGGTCCAAAAAGAGCCTCTAATCAAATAGGTTCAACACTGTCTAGCAAGCCCCAGCTCTTGTCCCATCACCGCAATGTTGTATCCCTATGCTTGTTTTACAAGTAATTCAACGGAATGTGCTCCGACGAACTTGCTGCACTTGTGCCAACCATCGGCGTATCCCCTCCCTGACCAACCTGTCAACCAAGAAAATACTGTCCCTTTACTGTAGAAGTCTCCAGATCCGAAAAACTTACTACTCCAATAGCTTCTTTCATCGACTCGCTTGCGAATAAAAGAAACACAAAACGGAAGAAAATAATACGAAACGAATAAGTAAATTAAAAAAAGGAATGAATGGAAGCAAAACGGAACGAACAGACAGAGAAACGAAAAAAAAAAACGAACGAATGAATAAAAACGTAATGAAGGAGCGAATTCAAAAAATACTGAATGAACTAAGGAAAAAATAGGAATAAACGAAGAAAACCGAACGGGAAATATAAACGAAAAAAAAAAAATGACAGAACGAATAAAAAAAGAAAGAAAAAAAACGGAAGGAAAAAAACGGAATGCACGAACAATAAAAAAAACGAAACGAATGAATACAGAAAAAAACGAAACGGGAAACGATAATAATAAACGAAAAATGAACGAACAAAAATGAATGACGAAAAATTAATAACCGAACAAGAACAAAAGAAAATAACTTGGATAAAAAAATAAAATATATAATAAAAGAATCGAGAATGAATAGAACAAAGAGAAAGAAAAATTGTTATTTTATTTCATTTTCTTCACTGGACATTTTGCGCCGAGAATGACGGAGACATTCAGTTAACGAGGGTTGCCGGCGTGGGAATCGACTGTGGCGCCATCTATGTCAGTTGGCCAGGGAGAAACGATGACGACATCAAAGATACCGGCGACAGACACTCGCTGGACGAACGATGATCTCACATTCAAAACGAAATAGATGAATAAAATGGCCTATTTTGACGCTGGACATCCTTTCGCCAGGTAAATAAATAAATGAACGCAAACGTCCATCTTTTCGTCACACAGCGATGGGCCAATGTAAGAGGATCTGTATTATTTTAATTTTTCGTACTACTGTTCTCACAACGTTTCAGCCGATGTAACCTTTAACCTTCTTCAGGTGCATCTTGTCGAACTCGGGAATCTGTATAGGATTTTGAATTGATCTAAGATGAGAATAGTAGTCCGAATAATCAAAATACAAATGCTCTATCCCTATCTAAAAAATTCCGAAGCATAATATAAGACAATCGTTTATTTAAGGTGCGGAATCCGTATTCCCTCTCAATTGTTTTCAAGTGTTGATGTTTAATTTTAATAAGTGCATATAGATGTCGCATCTCGCAGATACAGTAAAACTTAATTGGAAGTGCTCGGCTACGCAGACCACGCCCATGTGCCAAACACAATCTAATGTCGTCAAAGAAAGGCGTTCGTCCTCGTTGCCATATCAAAACAAAAGAACTTCGGCGTCCGACTTCTCGATAAATCAAAGCAAAGCAAGAATTTCGCCGACTGGAGGAAGCGTTCCGATCGGATTTTCAAAGTTAAATTTAATTATAAATAAAGTAATTTGGTAACAAAAAACGGCAGGGTTAACAAAATAAAATTGAAGCGAAACAAAAATGAAAGTAAAAGAACTCCTGGCTAACGCCGGGTAACTACAACCAGTTTTATTCTCTTATATCAGTTTATTTTGTCGACAGCATACTCTGAATATTTACAATTGTATTGATTTTTTCCTAAATAATAGAACTGGTCAGTTGATTACTTTTATCCATGCGCGATGTTTCTGACAAAGGGGGAAGAACTGCTATTTTCTGAGTCGGAATCTATTTATCTAATACTTATCGTTGGCTAGTTTTTGACGTTGAAGTAGTATTTTTTTTATTGCGCTCCTTACATCAAGTGGCTTCATGCGTTGTCTGGATCGATTTCCATAAAAAGAAATTACTATGTAATAATAGCTATCAGATGGGAAAAAAAAGTTAAATTAATTATTTTATTAAGGAACTAGCACGCCGAGATTGAAATTGAAACACTTTGTTCTTCTCTCATATTATCATTTTATTCTCATTTTTTGTTTTGTTTTTACATATTATGATATCCATTTTCGCGGATAATAAATAAAGTGACATTTATTGAAATATATTTCAGTGAATGTATAGTCTTAACCCACTTAAAGCAAACTGGATTCCCCCGAATCGATGAGAACCCCTGTGCACTCCTGCTCGAGGCCCTGAAAAATTTTAATTTCTATTGTTATTTTTTTTATTTTTTTAAAATTTTGTATATAACTTTAAACATATAGAAATTAAATAGAACGCGGCCTTGCCTTTTTATGGATGCCAAACGTGAACGATAATGTTGTACGGTTTTCGATCAAAATGAAACATACTTATCCAAGAAACCAGGATGAGGTAGTTCCAGAATATATACTCTTATGGGAGTCTATCTTCAAATCCTTAAGAGGAGTTCATGAACACACAGACAGGGACTACAACTTTATATATCAATATAAACTAATACCAAGAAAAAGATACAATTATTTATGAAAATAAAAAAGGTGGATCGAATGTGATTCCTTTTATCGGGGCTAAGGTAACTAGCCCAAACAATCAATATAGCTTTAGTAACTTGTCTTGCTTGTGGCTGGGGCTAACGTTATCAATTCGTTTCACCCCCCCCCCCCACCCCCAATAAAAAAAGAGGCAACTAATCTTATGCCTTAAAACAAATAAATAAATTAATAAATAAGGAAAGAAAATTGATTTTTCCGCTCCGTCAAACATTTTTGTCGGAACATAGGGTGGGGTGATTGTCGGAATCGGTCATGTCTTTGTTCCACACAATGTATTCTTTGACTGCGCGATGACTGGATAGGGAGGGACCGTAAGAATATTTTAGTTTCTTTTTTTATTTCTAAATCGGAGTCGACTATTTAGAAAATGATCGTGAACAACCAAATAAAAAAAAAACGGGTATTCTTAAGATGCGTCCATTCAATCTGCGCTAATAATGCAATTTCAAACTAAAACGTGACAGAGAGACGGACGGACAGAGTCTCTTATAAAGAGACGTGGACGCACCTGAAAATGCCTTTTAGCATTTAAACGTCATAGACAAAATAGATCCCGCGCTCTCTGTCAATCTCCAGCCCTTGTCGCATCGCCGCAGTCTTTGATCTCTGTGCTTGATTTACAAGTACCTACACGGAATGTGCTTCGATAATCTGACTGCAGTTGTACACCCTCAGCATAAATACCCCCGACCCATCCGACTAGCAGCATAATTCCACCCCTTCACGGTAGAGGTCGGACCGGAATTCCCTTCTTGCTCACTGCTTCCCTCAACCGTAGCAATGTACATAAATTCGAAGTTAATGCAAACAAACGTCTTGCTTCTCAACTCTTTACCCAGTTTTCCTACATCCCTATAAATATGGTCACTCTCGCAGTAGCTCTTACAATTCGATGGCAATATGCTTTGTTTGAGACGAACAAAATAAACAACAACACAAATAGATTGTATTCCAAACATAAGCCTGACAAACCAAAGAACGTGATACTTCAATCTATAGCTTTACAGACTAAAGAACATTATTTTAAACTTCAGAGTGACAGATCAAAGACAATGCTATTTCAAATTTACTTGTGACCGGCTAAATAAAACGTTATTTCAAAATGAACCATGACACCCTGACTGACCGACCGACAAAGTCTTTAATAAAGGGGCCAGGTCGCATTATAAAAACTAACAATGAAAAGATTTTTTTAAGAGAGCCAACTAAAAAGAAATCTTTAAAAAGTTGAGAAGCTGAGCATAGACACACGAAATAATAATGAAAAATTAAAACGACTAATAAAAAGGGGGAAACAAGAGATTTTAAGAAAGGAATGTCGATTATTTATTCGGAAATGTTCGTAAGTTTCCGGAAATAGACGCGAATGAAAAACAGACGATCACTCACGATGCAAAAAAGAAAAACTGAAGAAATAAAAAAGACAAATAAAAGAATTTCTGTAAAGTTTATCCAATCAAGAAAGAATGTAAAATATATTTTATAAAAAGAAAAAAAAACGTTGAGAAGAGTATAAAGCATATTAGGGTTCGATTGAAGAATAGGCCAACACATCTATCTTCTAGATATATTCAAGGAAATGTTTTTTGTTTGTTATAGAAATCGATTTGTTAAAGGTCATAGAATTCAAATTAGTTTCAATAAAAAGTTAACTTTTTCAAGAAATTTTAAGACACTATCTCAATTTTCCTCCAATTCCATCTTGGGGTCACTAGGGTCCAATTAACACACACGGTGGATGAAATTGCCAACAAAGATCCATAACAAGATCAATACTTTTCAAGAGCAACATTTTTTATTATTTTTTATAAAATATAGTTTACCCAAAACAAGGCAAGTTGCCACTGTAGACGTAAGGGGCTACTGAGAATTAGGGTGAAAGTTTTGGGGGTCATCCCAAGTTGTGAGCTGTGCAGCGAGATGTCTGTTTAAATTAGTTTTAAATTTCTGCATGTAAGTACAGTCAGCGAAACAGGGAGCAGAGAGGGGGTTCCAGACGCCGGCAACGCGAGGAAAGAAACTATTGGAGTAGAAGGCTCTCCAGCATCTGGGGACCTCCACAATGAATGGATGGGACTTAGCTGATTGTTGGGTTGGTCTAGTGTATTTATGTGGAATCTAATAGTAATATTATTTTTGTACTAGTTTTTTTATACAATGATATCGTAGGGTCTGCGTTCATTCCGAACACAGAGAAACATCAAAGACGATTTCTTGTTTTATTTTAAAAATAAAAAAAAAGATGAAAATGATAATATGGAATTCAGGTCTGGGAGTATTAGTAATCAGGACTTTTATTACTTCCCGGTTGGTTTTTGCTTACATACCCTCCACTCTATAATAAATACCATTTATTTATATCTAAATAAATATACGTACTTCTATCTATGTCATGCAGAAGTTAGCGAGTAAAACATGTGCTTTTTAGCTATCACTCACCATTTAAAGTGGTAAAGGAAAACGGGAAAACAAATAGCAAGTCAGAAAACCACCTCAGACTTGCCCCATCGTCTGAAATTTATTCGCTAAGAAATCCTCCACTCTATAATAAAAAAAGTCAACAGTGAGTGTTTTTATCTTCTTTGAGTCATCGGAAATGATAATAATAATTTATGTATAAAAAATTTAATTACGGACGAAATTATATTATTTTATATGTATATTTTAATAATATATCTAGATAAATAGTGAGTGCGAACACTGGCGAAGCATATGTTTTTTTCAGTCAATTTTGATGGAAGGGGGTACACTAGTAAATATATTATCTTGATTTACTTTCCTTAAATCGAAGATAGCGTTGGTTTTGTAATAAATACAGATTTTGCTGTGAAAAAAGTCGATCTAAAGGAATGTTTACTAAAGTTTACTAAAGTAAGTTCTTCGGGACTTTTTCAAAATGCTTTTCTGGTCTTTTTATCCACGTTTCGTAATTTCCCCTACATCCACTGTAAGGCTAACTGTAAACCATATCAATTAATTCATATCACGTAAAACATTAGCACTAACATGCTCCCTGTCAATCTAATCATTGGTACCGGACTTTCGGACCATTTACTGGTAAATTTAATTTCTTTATATTAAATTGGTTATAAATTGATTAGAGGAAGATAAACCCTTAATGCCATTGTCATAATTAATACCTTCGTTTTACATATATTTATAGTTTTAAGTGCTTAATCTTGGCGAATGGTTATGTCATTGGAAGCCTTTTTTATTCGATACAATACGTAGGCAATATATTTTTTTGTTATTATGGTTCGGAATTTTTATATGAAAATTAATAATTTGTATTATTCAGACTACTGTTCTCATTTCGTGGCGTAACGGATAAAGTGCTAAGTGATAATTAGTTCTAAGTGACACTCTTCTGGGGGTTGAAGGTTCAATCCTCAGTACGGGTGATACTAAGAATGCAATTACGAGAACGAACGAAAGCTACCCCCGTAGATTAAATAAAGGGTTCCGTTAGCAATTCCGTACAGATTCCAGAGTCCAACAAGATGCACCTTAAGAAGGTCGGAGATTACATCGGCTTAAGCGTTATGAGAATAATATCAAAGATAAGAACAGTAGCCTGAATAATCCAAATATTTGTATTCATAGGTTGAGAAATGTGATCACCTGTGTTTACTGTTTATACTGAATTTGGACATGTGTTATTTTTTTATATAATGCACGGGCAACGGTGTGTGTGTGGGGGGGGGGGCGTGCTGGTTTAAAATGAAATTGACTGATGGAAAATTTGAAGTTAAGATGAACGAAAAATGGAAGATTTGATTCCGAAAAAAAAAAGTGAAAATCGAAAAAGAAACTGAGGAATGTAATTAAATTAAGGAAAGGGAAATTAAAATTGTTTTAGTTTTTTTTTAAGGAAAATGAGTTGGAAAAGCGGAAGTAATCGGGGAATAAATGAGAGAGTAAAAGAGAAAAAAAGGAGAAATCTAATGAAAAGAGATAAAGAGAAAAGGAAGGGTATAAGAGAAAAAAAAACATTCAGTGGGTCTGGGGAAAGAGAGAAAAGGGGAGAGAGGAGCGAGAAACAGAAGGAAAGAGAAAGAGAGAGAGAGGGGGTAGAGAGAGAGAGGAAGAATATAAACGAACCAAAGAAAGTGAGAAAATTATATTATAAACAGATTGCAAAGAACATACACAGAGAGAGGGGCAAAGAAAAAGAGAGAGAGAGAGAGAGAGAGAGAGGGTGTAATGGAAAAAAGAAATGAACCAGAGAGAGAGAGAGAGAGAAAGAAAAGGGAGGTCTGAGAAGTAAAAGTACGAGATGGTGGGGGAGATAGAGTGAAAGATGAATGGAAGAATGAGACGAGTCAAAACGATAAGAAAGAGAGACGAGTGAAATAAGGAAAGGAACCAGAGAGAGAGAGAGAGAGAGAGAGAGAGAGAGAGAGAGAGAGCTGGAGAGAAACGATGGAGAGGTGATGGTAAGAAACTAAGAGAGAGAAAGAGAGCAAGAGAATAAGAGTGCGATAGAAAGAAAGAAGTAAGGAAACGAAAAAGAAAAAAGAGGGGGGAGAGGCAAAGTAAAACGATAAAAAAGTAACAAAAAAATGAAAAACAAAAACCAAAAAATGAAAGTGAAAAAAAATTCCCAGTTAAACAAATATAAAAAAATTATTCTCTTAAATAATTTCTTTTTTACGAAATATAATCAACCCCAAAACTGCTGCTGGGCCTTATGTTATCCTTTTGGGGGGCACAGTCCCCATCATTCCATGAACAATATCTCCCACACACTGAAACCAATCAGTATACGAAGAACTCGTCGAATGACATTCAAGAAATAGTTCTGTAATCACTTTTTAAACGATATAAAAACTCAAAATATTCATTGGATTCCTCCCCGTCCATTGACAACGACTGGAATGTCAGAAGTTCTGACAGGAGAGTTAATGTAGGTACCAATAAACCGATTGTGAAATCATTGCCATAAACATCTTGCTGCAAGGTCGCTTTCCTGAGGACTACAATACGGTCGTCCTCAAATATAGTATCAATAAGCACGTGTCATAAATAGTCGTCATAATTTTATTCATTCTATTTGTTTCAATCCTCTCATAATATTTATCTTCATTCACCCGTCAATCTATCCATTTCATTAAACTTTATACTTTATACTTGATAAGTGGTGACTCAATAGTAAAACAATCATTATTAGACCTAAAAATACCCACATGTCTTTCTTCGGCCGTTTGTTTTGAATGAGCCTTGCGTAATTATCTACTTAATTACGTTCACTATTTCTGTTGGAGTCTCTATACCCGTGTGCGTGTCTTAATTCTATGGAAGCACACGCAACTAGTCAGCAAAAAATTGAATTTTCCTGTTAGGACGATTTCTCTATGTTTTATGGGGTTTATGGGTTAATCCGGACGCCATAATGTGTGAAGAAAATTCGATCGGGCAATGTATTTTAGCGGGTATTTTCTAAATAATTTATCAGACACTTTATTTTCTGGACTTTTTCAAACAAATTTTGCTAATCGAATGTTCGTAACTTAAAACTTGTGTTTCTTTGTCTTTGAAAACAAATATTTATGGATTTTTTGTATAACAGATCCGCTCCCAAACACACTTGCCCCATCTTTCCAAACCAGACAAAATGCGGGTTGAAGTAAAATATATAAAAAATAAGTTTTATTACTTACTATAGAGGATCGAATCCATTCACTTCTCCATAAAAGATGGTTTCGTGCTTCCACATGAACTCACACAAATAGCTATCAATCATTCTGCGATGGGTTCCACAGTGGCGTTTATGCCTCATTTTGTACAGCCTAACCAGAACCATATCTAGACAGGACTCACAAACGTAGGCCAAGGGTGTGCGTGCGCACGTCGCATTACTGGCATGACTCTTCTACAAGAGATCGATATATATATTTTTTTAATTCTAATCCTCAATTTAGCATTAATTCGTTCTTTCACTTTATTTACTTTTTATTCTATTCACCCCAAACATAGCTCATTACCACGGGACGTATGAGACTACTGTGATTAGGGGCTAGATTAACAGGGGGCATCTTAAGTAGTGAGTTGTTCAGCAAGACGTTTGTTCACATTACATTTAAATTTCTTTATGTTGATACAGTCGGAGAAACAGGAAGAAAGAAAGGAATCCCAAAGGCAAGCAATCTCAGGAAAGAAGCTCCTAGAGTAGAACATATTCCGGCATCTTGAAACTTTTAAATTGAAGGGGTGGAATTTTGCTGTTTGTCGGAAGCGATTAGCACTTTATTAGCACTCCATTTCAAAAATAAAATCTATTCATTTGAATTCATATTTTATTTTAGCCATGTATCATACACAATTTAAATATGATATCCTGGGCAACACTAGATAGTTATGCTGGTTTGTAAGTAAAAGTTTGAAATTCAGTATAAGATGCATTATTATCAGAATCTGTTTGAGATTTGATGATGCCTTCAAGCAAGCTGCACTACAATGCCATAGTAAATATGAGGTTGTTCCCCAAAAATCATAGTGTGGGGCCTCCCTTAGCTTATGGCGCTCTGGGTGGTTTCCGGAGTTGCTGGTATCTTGGTCCATTATTAAAAATCGACAGAAAATAATTGAACTGCCCTGAAGGGCACTACCAATGAAGGTATATCACAAGACTAATAGATAGTCACACGAGCGGATGTTCGGATCAAATGTGTCTTAGACTAGATTTTGATGTACAGGGGGGGCACCTTAAAAATGCCACCTATAGAATCGTTAATACAATTCACAATCCTTTCTGCAATTCAACCACTTTCTCACACCTGAGCCTATACTCGATCTCTGCAAATCTATAATCAGACCGTGTATGGAGTCTTTTTGTCATATTTGGCCTAGTGAATATCTGTCCCATTTTAGGGTTCTGTAAAAGGTACAGAAACGTATCTGTAATTTGATTGGCTCCACCCTTTCTTCTTCTCTGTACCCTCTTTCTCACAGACGTTATGTTGCTAGTCTCAGTCTTTTCTATAAGTACTATTATGGCATGTGTTCTTCATAAGTATGTGACCTATTCTTTGCTTCTTTTGTTCTAGCTTGTTTGACTTGTTGGTCAAGTGGCCTCCACCAATTCGCTGTTTTGATACCTCATTGTAATACAGCTTCCTATTCCAGTAGCTTATTTCCAAGAACTGCAAGCTTGTGGAACTCTCTTCCTGCTTACTTGCTACCTATAGCCTTGGTCTTTTGCAGACTAATGCCAATAAGCATCTTCTATCTTTGCGATAATCATCTTTCGTTCTTGTTAGCTTCTTATATCAAGTGGCATCATGCCTTGTCTGGAACGATTTCCATTAAAAAATACAACCCTATTTGGTACAAATAAACTTCAATCTATGTCTGACTTGTCTACCGGGTTTCAGTTCTAAATGTTCAACAGTCTTTGTTTTATCGCCGTTAAATGATATGCTGCAAATGTGTCGTAAGCACACCTGGATACGATTGAGTTTGTTTGTGGTGACTCATTTCGGGGATTGTTTTGATACATATTATATTTGTGATGACCTAATAAATACAAATCGGGAGCAGGCGTGTGAAACACATTAAGAGTCACAAGTGCCTCCACTATACCAGATAATGTATCCCATTTGATTAAAATTAAATATACGTATCCAGTACACAGAAAACTGCATCATATACGAAAAATGAAAAATCAAAAGTATTTATATATTCATCAACGTTTCGTCCTTATTTCAAGATTTTCTCATGATCGATGAAAAGAATGTTCTTTTTATTTTATTTTTTTACGAAACATTCTTGAAATAAAGACGAAACGTTGATGAATATATAAATAATGTTGGTTTTTCATTTTCCATCACGTTGGAATATAATTTCCATAATTATTATATATATAATTTTTAAAAATGGAACTAATATTTCAACGTAATGAAAATGAAAACAGAAGAACCAAAAGTATTATTTATGTATTCATCAACGTTTCGTCTTTATTTTAAGACATCCTCAAGATGATTAGTCTGAAGAAATAAAATGCAAGTACAAGTATTTGAAACAGTAGCAATAGGAAGAGAAAAGCTCAAAAGGCTGCTTATAAAAAGTTAAATTATGGACTCAAAAAGATGGTAGCAGTGGGAGAATATAAATTAACTGTAAGAGGTGCGAGGGGAAATTGGTAGCGGTCGGAGTTATTAGACGAAACGTTGATTAATACATAAATAATATTTTTGGTTATATTTTTTCTTTGCTATATATATATATATATATATATATATATATATATATATATATATATATATATATATGTGTGTGTGTTGTGGTCCCCGTCTGCATTTTTTTAATCAACATACAGTGAGAGAGCGATAGAAATGCATTGATAGCTAAGTGAGAGATGCGTGACTTGTTTAGGTAGTTACAAATAGTTTTTTTTTTTCAATCATAACCCAATCCCAGAACTAAGTAATATTTTAGCATGTATTTCCTATCATTAAAATATATAGGAAACGCTTTTCGGTAACAAACGTTAATTCACTCAGTTGTAGTATAACTTTATATGAGAGAGAGAGAGAGAGAGAGAAAGTTATACTACAACTGAGTGAATTGACGTTTTTTACTTTAAGGCTTTTCCTATATATTTTAATATATGTGTGTGTGTGTCTGCTTTTTTAATGACACTTATTTTAGTATACAACCAACAGATCAGAAGTTCTAGGGCAATGCAATAGAATGTTTATATGACTATTCAACTCAGAATAGATTAATTAATAAAGGTTCCTAAATTAAACTAATACTGTTATTACCATCTTACAAACAGGCAAACATTTTTAATCTATTCAACGTAAAATAAAATGCTGCAGTTCAAAGAGGCGACAAAAATGTATTCTATTTAAATGTGAAATTTTCTTCGTACATTCGTATTATCTCTCTTGAATGTTTATTCTCTCTTTATCTGTCTCTCTCTATGATATATATATATATATATATATATATATATATATATATACATTAGAGAGGGAGAGACAGAGAGATAGGGGAGAGAGATAGAGAAACTATACATTTAATAGAGATAGACAGGTAGAAGCAGAATATAAGCTGAAAGAAAAAGAGAGAATATAAATTAATTGAGTAAAAATTACAGAGAAGATAGAAAATATCAGAGTGAGAGAAGGGAAGGCGAGAGAGAATGAAATACAGAGTGGTTTTAGAGATAAAGATTGTGAGAAAGACGGGGTAAAACAGGAATGGTATAAGCCGACAAAAGAGAGGAAGAGAGAAGAGAGAGAGAGAGAGAGAAAGAGACGGATAAAAAAGAGAGTATAAACTTTTAGAGAAAGAAGATGAAATGCCAGAGATAGAGAAAGAGGTAGAGAGGATAACACATACGAGAGTGAGAGAGAGAATGTGTGTATGCATGTGGAGAGGGAAGAGAGTGTTAAATGCAAAAAAGAAGGAAGAGAAAGAGAATAAAGATTGCCATAGAGAGAGAGAGAAGGGGAAAGGTGAGGAAAAGGAAGTAAATATGTGAGAGAGAGAGAGAGAGAGATAGGGAAAGAGAAAGAGAGAGAGGTGGAGAGAGAGAGAGAGAGAATCGATACGGGATAAGTACGTATAGATTAAAAAGAACAGCAAAGAAAGTATCAAATAAAATAAAAAATAAAACGCAGATTGGAAAAAGAAGGTTGAAACGTGGAAGCGGAATTCCCTGTCGAATTCGCAGACAAACGTCGTCTCTGACGAGTCGTTAAGCGAAGCCGACTTTCTTTCTTTTGTTTGTAAAAGAACAAACAAACATACCCCCCACCCTGTCCCGTCCGCTGTGTTGTGTCTGTGTGTTCGTGCGTCTCGATTTGCGCCGACACGGAATAATCGCTCGACAAATTGTTTCTTTTTCATTCAAGTCTTCGATCACGCAAAGGCGAGCCAGAAAAACAGCAGATTCTTTATCGGTGAAAGAAATACGTCGCACAAGGAACTATATGAACACGCACTCCAACTTACTCCTCTATAATATATATATGTATATATATATATATATATATATATATATATATATATATATATATATATATATAAATGCCCAACAAAACTTTATACATAATATCGATAATAAAATAAATAAATAAAACACTCATTCCATGTCATTAACGCATTGCACATTTTGAATTCTATGGTTCGTTCGAAAAAAAAGAAGTCTTTTTTCACATCAAAATCGCAGCACATTTTTGTCATATACGCATTACACATTCTAAATTCTAACAGCTTTGTTCAGAAAAGAACAAAAAACATTCTTTTCACATCACATACGAACCAAATATTTTCAAATATTGTACTTGTATTTTATTTCTTCAAATCAATCATCTCGAATCCATCTTTTTGCATCACGTTGGAATATTATTTCCATATTTTCATCATATTAAACAATTATATATTATTATATATATATATATATATATATATATATATATATATATATATATGTGTGTGTGTGTGTGTGTGTACGTATGTGTGTGCATGAGAATATAAGTTTTCGCATATTCTTTCTATACTTTATGTTTACCAATCTAAGGTTTCGAGATGGCGGAGTGCCACGCATGGCGGAGCAATGCTGAAGGGCTAATGTGAGTTCACGGTTGATTTTTCGACGTTTATATTTCATGTCACGTTACAGTATATAATTTTTCAACCGGGAACTTTTTGTACTTTCTGAAGAGTTCAAAGAAGACAGCTCCACTCTTGACGTACTAATATGTTGGTTGGTCTCATATGAGCGAAACAAATGTTGGTTGATCTCTTATGAGGGACACGAATTCGTAAAATAAATGCACAAAATATTGTCTGTTTTAAAAATGTCTTCGTGAGATAAAATCAAATCTTGGCTTTTGCAATGTAAATGAACCTTGTTTACTTCATATAATATATATATATATATATATATATATATATATATATATATATATATATATATATATATAATTATATAATGAGAGAGGGGGAAACAGAGAAATAGGGAGAAGAGACAGGAGAGAGGGGAACTAGAGAAAAGAAAAGTGTAATTATTATGTGTTCGGTTCCACTCCTGAAAGCAATCGGTATAAGTAATTTATCGTTTCTACATAATTTCACGACTATAAGTCCCTATTTACTCGCTTCCCCACGGGGGCAGAGTTAGAAACAAGGGCGAGTTTTAATGTGGAGAAAATCCCCCTCCAAATACGGGGCACTCTGAATTGGAACAAAATAAAAAATTGCCCCAGTCTAAAAGGATTTCTCCTTCACTGACCCAGGGCAGAAAAGATGAATTGTAGTATCAGAACAGATAATACACTTTGCTCTTAGCTAAAAGGCAAACGAGTAAACTAAATCGCAGAAACACAGACAAAAAGATTAGCATCGATTCATGTGTAGACTAGCAAGGTGTAGCCAGCATTCTTTGGGTAGCAAATATGCTGAACATAATACATGTTGGAAAAGGTATGAACCCCCTCATCTCCCCATTTATCGGTTAAATAGTACAACTAATTTTCTTTTGACAATTCCTTTACAAAATAAAAGCAATTGTTTAGAAAAATGGTTCCTATAATTAAATGAGCAACAAAATAACCAAACGCGTTATTATCCAATCATTGAAAAGCCAATCAAAGACATTCGTAGGACCTGATGACGTCATGCACGAAGACAAGCAAGATAGCAAGCAAAATCCAGTGTTCGTACTATCATAAAGCCCCATGAGTCTAGACGGGTTGTCTCGTAGATGATAAGTGACACTTCGGGTCACAGTTCTGTATGAAGCATAATATTTTATTGATGACGTCATTATCTTGTGACGTAATTCACTGTATACGGTTATTCCGAATCTCTCTGCTTTGATAAATGACGTCATCAAACGATGACGACATCTAGCATGGACTAGGAACGGCGGTTTAGTAATATACACTGTAGATCGATAAATAATACACGTGCCTTATTTTAACCCTTTACTGCAGTTTCACTGCACACCCGATCGTCAGAAGTGTATTACTATTTATCTACCTCCCACAAGGTAAAATGTGACACAAGGTCAGAAGTGTATTAATAAATCCTAAACGTATAAATATATATATATATATAACTACCTCCCCCCCTCTGATTTAAGACAAATTTTTGTGACACTAATTCTGGAGTTCCTGAATTTTAACTGTTAACGTTCTTCCTGGAAATAGCGAATCCGTTCTTTTGGCATCTGACTAAATTCATGTGCGCGGCCTCGCTGCTTTTTGAAATTCTCTTTACTACAGCTTTTTTGTTTATTTGTTTATGTCACCTGAAGACAAAGAATCGAAAACCTTCTGTGATACATGATTTTTGTTTTTATATTAGCACAAGATATAATTAAGGAGAATATTTCTGTTATTTAAAAAAATGTTTGCTCACATGAAAGAATGCTGCCTAAATCCACACACAGTAAATGCTTACTAGACACTTACCTCGAGTGTCTAAGGTCTCTTTGTACAGGGGTTTGTCAGGACAATCTGACATGAGGATACTTCCTTCTACAAGTAAACCCTGACCAAATATACAAAATAACATAGTGTTTGAAGCCCAAATAAAATCCCCTTGGTATGGCTAACCTACACTGGCTTATACGAGGAATGGTGCACCTTCTCCAAGTGATGTTGACTCTAGTAACATCACTAAGCTGGATACTCCACCATACTAGATGAATTCTTGTCCTGGAATCCGGTAAGACCACAAGAAAGATATACTATAACATAGTTAGCTGGTCAATTAGTGAGAGGAAAATTAATGTTCCTAAATTTTTTATAAACTCAACGTGTGAGAAGTAGAGAGGACTTTAATTGAATATTCGAATATTTATGTATCTCATATAGAGATCAAGTGTCAGCCACAAGAAAGGGCCCTTTGATTTCTGAGAACTTCGACTGAAATAAAATAAACCTAATGTGATATATATATATGTGTGTGTGTGTGTGTGTGTGTGTTCTAGAAGTAGAGCGTGCCCGAATTACAAAATATATACAGTTTTGTCAGATAGACAAGATAATTGATCGCCCCTTGTCAGAATGAAATAACTTCGATCGGATTTGTATTCAAGGCATTTTTTTAAAATTTGTTCTTTTAATCTCTTTCCATATTTTTTTTATCCAACTGGTTATGGGTGGTGAAGGTGGTTTACGTTGTACCCCCAACCCTCTCAAAAGCTTAAACCTACTTTAAGTCATGGAAATTCTTTTTTTTTTGTTGTCTTTTTTATTAAATTTATTTTCTTATCTCACGGCGCACATCTTTTTTAGTTTCGGTGAGAGGATGGATGTCGGGGTGCTTGACGAACTGAAGCAGCTCCACTCTTCGATTGTCAAATAAATTTGAAGCGCGCTGGGCAACCAAGAGTTGCCCTGCTGTTTCCACACACACGCTCTATTCGTTTAAAACAACAACAGAAAAGATTCAACATGCTATGTGTGTCTTCTCTGTGGGAGAATTGTTGTTTATGTGAGTAAAAGGAAACGTTTGTCACTTCGCGTCTTACCTGACCCCTTTTTCTGGATATTCCTGACATATCCGAATAGAAAAGGTGCAAGAAAGATTTATCGGAATATCCGAATGAAAGTAAGTGGACATATCAAGACGACTAGGCTATAAAAAGGAGACATGTCGCGATACCTAGGCTAAAGAAATGGGACATATTATATCAAGGCTATAGCGAGGGGACATATCGCTATAGTTAGGCTGAAGATATGAGGGCTAGGCTAAAGAAAAAGGACGTGTCGGAATAACTAAGAAAATGTAGGATGATCTATCGAGATACCTAGTCTAACGAAAGGGGATATGTTGGAATAGCAATACGATAGCTCGGAATCAAATGTGAAAGTAAAAGGACATATTTAGACAATATGGTTAATAAAAGTGACCTGTGATAAATAATGGAAACATATCGAGATAGCCAGGCGAAATTAAGAGGATCAGTTAAGAGAGTTAGTCTAAAGAATGGAGATATGGTATGATAACCAGGTTAATGAAAAATGACCTCTCAGAAAAGGGTGAGGAAAGTTAGAGTATTTATTCTGATAGCTAGTCTAAAAAAGGGGGCATGTTTGAGTAGCCAGGTGAAAGTATGAGTTATTATCGAGATATCTGGTTTAAAGAAAGAAGAAAACGAAATCTGTTGGCATCGATACGTTAAAGAGAGAGAGAGAGAGAGAGAGAGAGAGAGAGAGAGAGAGAGAGAGAGAGAGAAATAGTGGATGTAGTAATATATAATTTAAAGAACGGGGACATGTCGGCATATCTAGTCTAAATAACGAGTATAAGTCGGGGCAGCTAGGCTAAAAAGATACATTGGCTTAACGAAAGCGATAGGACCTGTTTGGATAGCTAGACGCCAGAATCTGGATTCGTTGAAATCAACGGAACTTGTTGGGGGAGCTAGATTAAATCAAGTGGACTTTTTAGGATAGTAAATTGGCAGGCAGCTTTGCTAGAAAAGAGGCTTATGGTTAGGGGTACTTTTATAGCTGACGCACCATGTTTCCGTGACTTCGCGTCGTCAACGTTTGGGCAGATCTCGGAAGCGCCCGAAACTATTTACCAAGAAACATTTGCTCATAAAGTTTGTTTTCGTTAAAATAAAAACAAACAAACAAAAAATGCTTTAAAACAGTGGTTGCAATGTTTATGTTTAGAAAAAAATTGAAAAAAAATGTAAAAATAAACATTGAAAATACTTTTTAAAAACAATAAAATTTGCTTAATAAATCTAACAAAATCATCATTTGAAACTTTCCGGTGCACAAACAAAATACCATTTTATTTAAAACACATTTGATTAACAATGGTTCCTGTGACAAAAAAGAACAAAAATAAACATTAAATTACTAACAGTTGTTTAGCTATGGTTTTTTCGTTCTTTATTTGTACATATGTATTTTAGTTTGATTTTCTTCGTCGTAATTTATCGGCTACCAGTCTTCAATTTAGGGTTCGGAAGTTTTCGCTTTGTTAATTCTCGGGCGCTTCCGTAACCTGCCCGAACGTTGACGACGCAAAGTCACGAAAAAATGATGCGTCAGCTATAAGAGTACCGGTTAGGGTTAGTCTGAAGAAAGTAAAATGTCTAATTTAGATAAATCGATGGCATAAAGATGTTGGTAGATTAAATGTAAAGGAATAAATATAAAAATATAAAATCGGAAATGAAGTAAATGAATTTGGAAATCAAAGAAAATAAAAAAAACATAAAAATCTGTGGATGGAAATGAATGTCACAAACATAAGACCTATACAGTACACTCTGTTTTTTTTTTCTGTCCTAAATATTATGAGAAAGCATTTTAACGCTTAACTGAACACGCCTGACCGCGAACAGAAACGAAAATCGGTGGCTCTAATAAAGACTCCACCCACAGATTTGTTTGGTTTCGTTGTTAAATCATAGAATATGTCTTGTTAACACGATTTGATGAAGGGCAAACGTCTTCCTGATGGTAAAGAGTAAAATATCTACAGCAAGAATTCGTCTTCCTACCACAACTGCAAAGCACTTTCTGTTTTATTTCTTCCGTGTGCCTAATATCGAAAGAAATGCTCATAAACAGAGTTTCTTTCCAAGAACTTCCCATCTGTGAAACACGTTACCACAAGATTGCTTCCCTGGAAGTTGCAACGCAATGCTTCAAATCTAATGCCAACAAATACTTGTCATAAACCGTCATCATAAATAATCACATTTTATTCATTCATTCATCATTTTCAATCCTCTCATAATATTCTTCACCATTCAACTGACAATTGTTCCATCTCATTAACCCTTATCTTAGAGTTGCTTTTAGCCTTGATAAGTGGTCGCGAATTAGTAAGAAAAAGTATTTTTAAGCTCCCAAAATCCATACTGAAATTGTCCACGTAAAACAGTGGCGCAATGGATAAAGGTCTTTATTTACAAGTAACTTTATTTATCCGGCGTTGCCAAGGTGGAGTGCGTATTGATTTACTCCTCTCTCCAGGAGTTAGGCACAAGGCCAGTATTTATCTTACTCCCACAAGTAAGATGTGACCCAAGGTCGGGTCGGGAAAGTGGGGTTTAAAAATTGCCTGAGCAGCCCCGCCGGCATCCTCCCCAAAGAGGGGAGGCGAAGCCTGGGAGGGTGGACCTCCTAGAACTTCACAGGACAGACCCATAGACCGGCGTAAATCAAGCCCCGAAGGCCAAGACAATGCCAGTCTATGGGGTGCAGTATCCATCGGAACAGATACTACACTTTGATCTTAGCCAAAGGGTGGAGTGCGTAGATAAAACAGTAATGGGCGCTCTTTTAATATGTGATCTACCGAATGCATTCAAATCCAAAATGTGATCTACCCATTAACCCTAATCTAAGGGTTAAGATTAGGGTTTGCATTAGGGTTAGAAACCATTATATAGATCACATATTGGAAGAACACTATAAAGTGTTCCCTTTATTGACTTTTCGATTTAAGTGTCATCATGGGGATGCAATTAAGAAGTCACCCACTTGCATTACCTACTAGACACCATCCTCGAGTGTCTTCAGTCTCTCTGCACAAGGGTTTGTCAGGACAACCTGACATGAGGGTACTTTTCGACACAAGTATACCTTGACCAAATATTCATAATAACCTATTATTCGAAGCCAAGACAAGATCCCCTCGACACGGCTATAGACTAGCTCATATGAGGAATAGTGCACCTACTCCAAGTAATGTTACCTCAAGTAACAGCACTTAGCTGGATACTCCACCAGACTAGATGAATTATTGTCCTGGAATCCGGTAAGACCAAGAGATTACAAGAAAAATATACTATAACATAGTAACTGGTCAATTGGAGAGAGAAAAAAATGATGTTCTGAACTTGTTTATTAACTCAATGTTTCGCAGGTAAACGAGAACTTTAATGAAATATTCGAATATTTATGTATCTCACGTAGAGATCAAGTGTTAGCCCCAGGAAGAGGCCCCTTGATTTTTGAGAACTTCGACTGAAGTAAAATGAAACAAAATACAGCTCAAATATACAAGTAGTTGATTAATATTAATAAAAGAAATAAAAATAATTTACATACAGGCGAGCAACTCAGAAAACCCGATACTTGTTCTGATGAGCAATAAAGAAATGATTTAAATAGGATGAACGATACACTTTTAAGAAAGAATTAGATTTATGCCCCTTGTCATAGAATTATTATCTGCGATGACGAAGCGACAGTTTAGACTAGTATAAATAAGTAACGACCCATTAGTTTTAAATTTTGTTCTTGCTTTCTTTTTACTTATTGCTAATTTCAATGAATAGTTTAATAATATCAGGAAACGCAAGTAAATTTACGTAGATGAATGCTGAAAGAAAAATATATAAATAATTTAAATAACACGAACGACAACTCTTAGAAAAAGATTAAGGGTTATCTCCCTTGGGAACAAATAGTTACTTGAACTGATTAAGCGAAAGTGTAGTCTCGTTTTAATTATTATTAATCTTAATTCAACATTTACATTTAAAAGAATCCAGAGACTTCCGAATTATTTCCAACTTTTTTCTATGCGAAAAAATATAATATTTAACTATTATTTATCTGTAAAAACTCAAACAATTCTTAGTTTATAGATTTTATATGACAAATCTGGCGTCCATTTTAAATTTTAGTTTTTGCTGATGATAAATATGGCATTCATCCAAAAAATGTACCTAGTCGGATACAGTAATTTTATAAAGAAACAGGATCAAAAGGCATTGTTTTATTTCAAAGAAAATGATGGAAGGATAAAAAAAGGAAAATTGACTATTAAGAATAAAATATTGATATTGTTGGACGGGAGCAATTTAGATGTAACATCGAAGATCCGACTGGCTTAATTTTATAGAGAAGACAAAAATCAAAAGTATATATTTTTTTATATTAAAGTCGGGTTCCCTATCAATACTCGAGATGCTTTACTTTGCTTTCAAAACCCCATGTTCTGCTGAAGTCTATTTCCTTTAACAAAGAGATGTCACACCCGCCCAATCCTTCTCTGATGACAATAAGAGCATGGCGCGATCCTTTTAACTGTTAAATACCACTGTCTCTTAGTACAGTGCTGCATCATGACGAATAGTGTAGCAGAAACGCTAGTCATCATATATTGTTTTTTGATTGTCTTTTATTTGATATATTTATGTACTTATTTATTCTTTTTGTTTTGACGACACCGATTTGATTGTTTGATTACCCGAGGCATGCTTCAGGGTTCAGCGAGGACGAAATAATCAACCATGAGACATAAAGTGTCAAATGAAGTCGTCAGTGACGAACATTTGAACTCACTCGGCTGAGGTCACATTAACTAAGATCGGGCGTCCTACTATCGTCACTAGTCGTCGTGTGTCGAGAAGACGTATATGCGGGTTTAGCACAATGGTTATGATAGGACAAGTCTTATTTAAGGCAGTCTCCTTTGAGACGGCAAGCATACGAGTGAAGGATATGTCTTCGGCATTCAGTTCGACAGAAGGTGGGTAATTGTGACTGCGGTGGCATTGCTTCTCTCGGACTGAGGTACGGTTCTAGGTAATCCTAGGACGTTCCGCCTCCCAAGATTTATCTCCTCGCTTTGCGAAGGAGTTAGTTAATCACTAACCGCCTGAAGCGCCCCTACACGGAAATGCCGACGGGGTTGTTTAGTCATGTTTTGAAGACAAAAGTGCACCACCTTTTGTGCGCTGGCATTTCAATCCCCACCTTCCGACCTTATCTTATCCATATCTTCCCGCAATATGAGGGAGGCAGATACCAGATACAATGAGCAAAATGTAGCATCCTCATCGTTTCTGTCCTCGGTTAGTGAAGGAAACATTCAGTTTTTTCTTAATCCAGAGTGCCTCCTTGGGGGTGACTGGATTTCCCCTGGATTAAAAATCGACCTTGTGTCTAACTCTTCCTTCATAGGAAGGCAAGTTAATAGGGACAAGTCTGACTTCAGTCGGATTAAACTCTAACTCTTCGCTTTTAAGATACAATACAATCTGATATAGTGCATGTGCGATGAGTATTTCATAATTAAGCAAGGAGTGCGCAATCCTACAACGAATTAATCCGGAAGCAATTCTGGGATAAGCTGAGAACGGATGGTGTTATTTCGGGGTTTTACGTTGCTTAAACTAGTTGTTCAACTAAGGATTGAGAGTTTAGTCTAGTCTACTACTTAAACCATAGTTTGTTTAGAAAATCGATTCAGACTGTTTCCAAGGACATTTAAAACATTCGCCTGGTTAAATTCCAAAACGGTTACCTATCTAAGTAGTGATCAGGAGAATTTGTAGCAACCAGTGAATTAATTTGGATTGGTTCCCCTAATTATTCTGACATTCTATTTTTTTAAATTTATGTTTGGCTTTCACTATGATAGGGGATTTTGCGATCATTGGCGCCGCTGCTTTGAATTCCCGCCTTGTAACTTACATGCGCTGATCCGGACAACTACACTAATAAGCGCTATTCTTCTGTTTACCTATATAAGCGTCATTAAAGTAGTTTCGAAATCCATTTCCAAAGTCTTATGATTGCTTTGCACGCAACTCGAAGTCACGGAGTGAGTTTATTCGCCCCCCCCAAAAAAAAAGAATGTTTTCTTTAAGAAAATACAAATCAATACAAAGTTATCGATGTTAAATTAAGTATTTATTAATTTTATTTTAGTGTCTTACGACATTTCAGATTGCAAAGTAAATTTTAAAAGTAAAAATCGAATAATCCTACAGAATAACGTGTTTTGCAAAGAGAAGTTTGGAAGAAGAAAACCACTTAAAAGATGTAAGCAATAACCCGCCAGCGATTAAAGACTTGAGTCAAATAAGAGATTGAGCATTTTAATGGGTTAAAAAACATGTACTTCAGAAAAAACATCTGGGCGAAAACCAATCAAAAAAGAGGAGGGGGTATTACAATGTTATGAGTGAAGTTAAACCTAATACTACTATTACTAATAATAAAAAAGGAAGCGTTTAAAACGTAGAATAAAATTGAAACACACAACGAAAACTGAAGTAAATAATTAGTGTAATAGAAGAGTAGATAAATAGCTAATATATATTGTCGCTTATTATTTAAAGTGAAATGTGTTTCGGTTTTACTCCCGGTCGCAACGAACATTTTCTGAACGCAATTTTCATTTACAAATTTTAACAAATTGAACAAATTTCATTTTCACTGTTCATGTAGATAGTCAACAGAGCTGATTATCCAATGGAAATGAACAGTGAATATCGGAAAACATATGCTACAAAAATAATCATCGGGCCGGATAGAATATGTAATTGATAAAAGCAGTTGAAATTTCTCTGTCTTTGCAAAGAACACAGACTGATACCTTTTGGAAATCATTGACAAGTCAGAATGAAATATCGATTTCTCAGATCCATTAATTGTTAAAAAAATCTCAAACCCCTTCAGAATAGACACTTCTAGTATTTCTCTACGCTCTCGTTATTTCTAGAAGAGATGCTCGACCGTTCCCCTGGCTCTGGTTTCTCATTCGAAGATCCTACAAGAACTCATCTTCTACAAACACTGAAAAAAAACATTCATTCCTTTCTTCGTGTGCTTCACATCAAACAGAATTTCTATGAATGGGCTACTATGCATTTGAAGCCAGATTTATAGGGGCATCCTAAATGGGGAGTTGAGCGGCGAGATGCTTGTTTGCATTGCATTTAAATTTCTGCATGTTGGTACAGTTGGAAAAACAGGAGCAGGGTGGGAATTCCAAGGGTAAGAAGTTCAATAAAAGAAACTATTAAAGTAGAAATATTTCTGGCATCTAGGGACCACTACAGTGAAGGGGGTGATTTTGCTGCTTGTAGCAGGTATTTACGTTGACGGGGCGCAAGTGCAACAAGTTCGCCGGAGCACATTCCGTAATGTAAAGAAAACAACAACTAGGCAATTAAAAAATATTATATTAAATCTTACTCATGTTCAGTTCCTTTCCTCGATTACTTGTATCTATGTGATGATGGACTTTCACAATATTTCGGAAATATACACCTTTGTCAAGTGTTTGTATTCTTAGGTTTCTTCTCTCGGACGTGCCGGCGTTTTATTATCAAAGTATGCATACGTTCCATATCCGTATAAAGTCATCCTATGATAGTTATTCAAGTGAACTTAATTATAAAAGATAAGTTGAAAACCAACATTGTAAATCAAATGGACATATATATAAATAAAATATATTTACTCATGAGAATCTTCATTTAGAATTGTATGATTCATTTTAAAACTTAAAATAAACGGCGTTTTGAAACAGCTGTAAATAACAATAATGTATTGGTGTATGCTCTTTATTTTGAAATTGACTTGAAAAATGTTTTAATCGCCGAAATTTCTCTCTCATTATATATATATATATATATATGAGAGAGGGAGAGAGAGAGGGATGCAGGGGGAGAGAAAGACACACACATAAATACACGCACACAGACGCACATACATTTAGTGAAGGAAAGAATGGGGGAGATAGAGACAAACGTGGATATTAGTGTGCGTATAATTCATGTAGTGTGCGTGAATTGTGTGTACCATACATACGTCCACCCGCCGAAATATGTGCGGCCTTGTGCCAGGAGTTAGAAAAATACGGCAAATAACTGCACACCTACCAACCCTTCACAACCGACGCAGCTACCCGCGTACCTGTCACCGTACCCGAACTAGATTGAAGGCAACGATAAACGTCTACCTACCTCTCACCCGACCGACCTACCAACCTAGTGGCATTTTTAGCTCCATACTCTTCACCAAGCATATGAAAAAAAACTAGCAAGTCACACAGGTATTTCCCGACCAACCCACTACCGCAACGCCCCTTTTTTTTTCTCTTCTCTCTGCGCAGGTAACATCGTAAACTCGCCGGCCCCGCGCCGACAAGCTGACTTGCCACTTGACAAGGACGACAGACGGGAACTATTTACAGAACATGACAATTGCCTTGGTATTTTGAAATTAAACCACATGAAGTCGTCGAATAGACAGGCGCGGTTACTCAGCGTTGCCCGAGTTCATATACCAAAAAATAGGGCGCCGCCCGTAGAGTTAGAATCCATGATATACTGAAACAGTTCATTATTTTTGTAATGCGTCCTGGCATCTCGATTATTCTGTCTGTTACGGTTCAGTTTTTTCATACTGATGGTTCACTACTTATCAAGGCCAATAGAAACTCAAGGATAAGGGTTAGTGAGATTTTAAATTGGATACTAGAGCAGCACTATGAAAGAATTAAGAACTATCATTAATTCACAGAACGACTCGGCATATATTTGTTGACATTGCACTTGAAAACGACCATGCTGTAGGGAAACATTCCCGCAGTAATGTGTTCCAAAGATTGGAAGTTCTTGGAAATAAACTTTGTTTATGGAAGTTCCGTTTGATTTAAGGTAGATAGAGGAAGAAATGGGAGTTCTTTGCAATGGTGGTAGTAAGACAGGTTCTTTGTTGAGAATGTTTTATGATGGCAGAGGGGGGTAGACCACAGATTGAAACTCAGTCGAGCACCTAGCATGGTAATATCGGTAGAGTAGAGAAAGACTAGGAACTATTTTATGTGAGAAAAGGACTGCATTTAGAAATAGCACCTTCATTAATAACAACTCAGCATCTAAAAAGATGCGTCTACGTATCTCAGTAAGAGGCTCTGTCTATCAGTCGATTTGTTAAGCTTAGGGTTGTAAATAACATTTCGTCGCTAAACGCCCAGATGGAATGGAGGTTATATATATATATATATATATATATATATATATATATATATATATGAGAGAGAGAAAGAGAGAGTCGAAGATTGTCCATTCTTCTCTGTGTCGAAAGCTTCACCCTCACTAAGTGGTCAATGTATGTTGCTTTCTTTTGAACTATGTAGCGATTTCGGGGGTAAATGTTTTTTGGCAGCCAGCTTTGTAACCTCTTTCCTTTCCTATTGGGCTCTTGAATGGCTTACTTTTTGGAGTCCAGGTGATTGAACGCTCTTAGTGGGGTCTCTTTTATACTTGGTTTGTCTTTAAGTGATTCTACCTTCCTCTCCCTTTTTCTTATTAATGATTAGCAACTTACATCAAGTAGCTTCGTTACTTTTCTTAGGAGACTTCCACATAAATAGAATAAGGAGAAACCAAGAATATTAACGGCTGTAGTCCAAATAATTGATATAAAAAACAATGGACACAACCGACACTGATTTTGCCAGTTATTATCGTATACATCATAGTCAAAATTATAGTCTTAAATATGTAGCTTAGTAACTATGATAATCTTAAATAGCCATCAAATAGAAATCATAGTCCGAATTTTAGGTTTGAACCTACAATATAGTCCCAATTATAGTCTTTAAATAGCATTATAGTACTAATAAGAGTGCTAAACAAGCACACGTCCTAATAGTCATAAACAGGTTTCATTGCCCAAATTAGTCATGAAAAGCGTCATAGTCCTAATTGCAGTTCTAAACAGGCATCATAATTCTATTTACCGTACTAAAATGCACCATTTAATAATCAGTCATAAACACACACTATTGTACAAATCATAGTCTTAGAAAGGCATCATAGCCCTAATTATAGTCATGAAAGGCACCATAGTCCCAATACTAGTCCTAAACATGCATTACAGCCTCATAAGTTTCCTGAAACGCCAGCATAACCCCAGTCATAATCATAACACATTTACAGCATTTTAAGATTCTTTTCGCAGATTCTGTTACGAATGCACTCACAAGATTAAAATGTTAGTATGTACTCGGCATACTTCACTTAAGAGTGCAAACCCATTCAGTGGTATACTCTTCTTTGTTGTTTTAAAATTAACTTCTCATGGAGAAGAGGGAGAAATAGCGAATATATTTACTAGCGAGCGTACACGACCCTGCTTGTGTTCAGCAGGTTACATTGTATTTGCTTCGGACTATTGTCTTTATCAACGTTGATATATCTATTTGACTATGTTTCAATCGATGTGCTCCCCAGTTTTCTTAATCTGAAGTATTCATTTACGATTAATGTGTCCGCATTTAAACACGCTTGGTGTTAGAAAGATCCGAGGCGCAGCTATGGAAGTGTAGTAAAAAATATAAATATAAAATAGTTTAAGATAACAGTCCAACGAAAAACGAAATAATGATCACTATTCATCAACTCGGAAGGGCAGACACTTTGACGAGTCCATAGAAGATTTCCCTTAGACATATATATGAGAGAGAGAAAAACATACTAATTGATATATCAAAATCCGAAGCGTCTCGAATTAAGACAGCATATCTTTCACACACAAACGACTATATATCCTTTCAGATAGAGCTGTATCATCTCTGTCTCTCTCTCTTTCTCTCTCTCTCAATATATATATATATATATATATATATATATATATATATATATATATATATAAATCAAAATGGAAAATGGAATTACATAGCCTTAATAAGGAAAATAATGCAGTTATAAATGATATAGAAAAGAAACAACAAATAAAAATAAAATTTAAAAAAACATGTAACGAATGAACGAATAAGTCAATAAATGAAATAAAATTTAGTTTTTTAGAAGACTGAGCGAAAAAAACAAGAACACCAAAATAAGAATAAAAATGATAACAAAATAAAGTAAAATAATAATAATAATAATAATAATAATATAATTAACTATTTAAATGGTTGAAAAACATAGATATATAAATAAAAATTAAAAAGGTTATAAGTGAATTTGGCCTATATGCATAGATAACAAGTATTTTTATAATATCATATGTAGGATTTAACAAAAGTAAATGTTGTCCTTAGTTCAAATTCTGTTTACCAAATAAGATAACATAAAGCAGAAGTACACAATGATGAAATACATATAATCAGATGGACAAAATAAAACATATACTTATATTGATAGAAATATGTGGAAATTCATTAAAAACAACGAAAAACGACACAATACATAATACATAAGAGAAAGTTACATGAAATGTACATGAAAAACTTTTTTATATAAACAAACACAATAAAAACAAAACGCAAAAACATTAGCACATAGAACGTTATCTAAACGTACATATTATTTCTTATTGAGCCGATTTGAATACCTACAGTATTTAGAGTACATAATGTTATAAATTTAACTTAACCTCACTTACATTTTTTGGCTAAGATCAAAGTGTAGTATCTGTTCCGATGGATACTGCACGCCTGTCCTGTGCAGTTCTAGGAGGTCCACCCTCCCAGGCTTTGCCTCCCTTCTTTGGGGAGGAGTAAGTTTATTGCTTACTGTCTGAGGCGCCTCTACCCGGGAATGCCGACGGGGCTGCCCAGGCAATTTTTAAATGGCCAGAGTGCTCACCTCTCGAGCGCTGGCTTTTCAAACCCCACTTTCTCGACCCAATCTTGGGTCACATCTTACTTGTGGGAGTAGGATAAAACTGGCCTTGTGCCTAACTCCTGGGGAGGATTAAATAAAACTTACATTTGAGGTTGGTTGATTCTTTTGTCCATTTGTACTCAACTCAAATCTACCTTTTGACTTCAATTCTCTCTCCCGCTCCCTTTCTCTATCTCTCTATATAAACATGAACAGACAGAGTGTTTCGTCGTATCACAGCTTTTCAAAAGCAAGTGATTCAAGCTGAGATTGAACCTGATTGTTTTGTCGGCAGTTTGATACACTATCGGCAAAGGGATTAAGTGGGAATCTCCCTACTGTTTCTATAAACAATATCAACTATTGGAGAGTGGTCTATCCGCTGTACAGTCTTACTCTATCGCTTATGACAACTGGCACTTTCATGTACCACAGTGCTCAACCTACGAAGAGGTAGGTGAAACATACAGACAGATTGTTTCGCTGTATCACAGCTCTTCAGCGTTGCTAAACAGTGACGCAAAGACTCGGTCCCCTAAGGTGAACGTGTTTTTTTATGTAATCAGCAGGTTGTTTCGCATCTGGACAAATAAACAGAAGCTTTTCAACTGTTTGATCACTTTCGACTCAGAAACGATCAGTTAGATTTCAACAACACCTCCGCTGCAGTCATAGCCCATGACGCACCACTAGGTAATCTTCATTGTACATTTAATCTGCTATATCTGAAAGTCATGAAAAGAAATAAAGAAATTCATGAAGGTTTCCTGAAGTAAAACAGTAAATGAGGATTAAAATCGGCCGACTGAGTCGGAACAAACATGGTTACAGGTTTATGATGATAACGTAGGGTCTAGGTTCGCACTTAATACTAATAAATATTACCGTATTACTACTTAAATATACTAACAAAAATATATCACATATTTAACCCATTTAACCCCACTAACAGCAAAATCCCACCCCTTAACTGTAGAGCTGCCCAGATACCGAAACACTTTATACTCAAATAGCTTCTTTCCTCTGATAGCTTGCCCCTTTAATTCCCTTTGTGCTTTCTGTTTCCCCGACCATACCTAGATGGAACAATGTGAATATAATGTGAACAAACATCTTGCTGCACAACTCCATACTTAGAATGCCTCCTATAAATCTGGCCTCTAATTTACAGTTACGTCACAGTGACAATATGCCTTGTTTGGGATGATGAATCAAGTGTTTAGGATGTTTGGGATGATGAATCAAGTGTTTAGGATGTTTAGGATGATGAATCAAGTGTTTAGGATGTTTAGGATGTTTGGGATGATGAATCAAGTGTTTAGGATGTTTGGGATGATGAATCAAGTGTTTAGGATGTTTGGGATGATGAATCAAGTGTTTAGGATGTTTGGGATGATGAATCAAGTGTTTAGGATGTTTGGGATGATGAATCAAGTGTTTAGGATGTTTAAGATGTTTGAGATGATAGATCAAGTGTTTAGGATGTTTGGGATGATAAATCAAGCGTTTAGGATGTTTAGGATGTTTGGGATGGTGAATCAAGTGTTTAGTATATTTAGGATGATTAATCAAGTGTTTAGGATGTTTGGAATGTTTAGGATGATGAATCAAGTGTTTAGGGTGTTTAGGATGATGAATCAAGTGTTTAGGATGTTTAGGATGTTTAGGATGATGAATAAAAGTAAATTAAAAACTTTGAAAATAAAGTAATTGGAATTTTGCTGCTAGTTGCGTTGGTCAGAAGTATTTACTTTGATGGTGCACATGTGCAGCAAGTTCGTTGGAGCACATTCTTTTGAAGTACTTGTAATACAAGCGAGGTGTTGCAACATTGCGGCGATGCGAACGGAGGCTTGGTAGACAGTGTGAGACCTAGTAGGTTACAGACTCTTTTTTTTGCACCCTGTCTAAGATGAATAGACTTGTGGTTGGTGCACCAGCTCAAATGTGACAACAATATTCCATGCATGGGCGAACGGTAGCTTCATAGAGGTATAGGATACTGGCAGGCGTGAGAAATTTTCTAGTCCGGTAGATAGATAGATAGATAGAGAGAGAGAGAGAGAGAGAAAGAGAGAGAGAGAGAGAGAGACCACCTTCTTTGCAGCAGACTTGGCAGTATCTTCTATGTATTTATTCCAATTCATGTTGCCTGTGAATGTAAGGCCGAGGAGTTTGAATGTTGGACCCTCGGGAAGGGTGCGATCGTCCATGGAAGCAAATATCTCTACATCAACCTATTACGTTTTCTATCTATTCAAGGGAGGCGCGAAAGCGCTCTATCCCTTAATAAACTTCAAAAACGGCCTATGATGGAAATCTAATTTCTTTGATCAATCATAACTCAAAAACAATAAACCAAATTAGTTAAAACTTTGCACAAAATTTTTATTTGATAGGTTCTATAAGTGTGTAGAATTTCAGCATCATTAGTCAAGGCAAACCAGAAATCCAGAAAGGTCAGGCATGGTTTTGTGTTATCCGTGTATACGTACGTACGTATGTGCCACCCTGTATCTCATCAACTATTTGATGGATTCAGCTGATTTTTGGCAGAGATAAAGGTTCTAGGGTCTAGTTGATGGCATTTTAATTTCAGTTTACCATATACCTTAGTTTTCCAGAAAATTCCAAAAAACCTTAAAAATGACCATTGTATTAAGGCATAGCCTTTACAAAAGTAGTGACATTTCATGATAAATGCCAGTATACTGAAATCATATGCCCTTAATAGAGTTAAGATGAAAATTCATAATAGAGTTAAGATGAAAATTCATAATAGAGTTAAGATGAAAATTCATAATAGAGTTAAGATGAAAATTCATATACACTAAATGTACAAAAGCAAAAAAATTCCCAAAGTTTTACACTTTTATTGTCATTAAGGGTATGCGAGCACAAACGGGCTATGTATTTTACTGGTAGGAATTTTTCTTCAGCGCACCTCACACACTTCATCCACTCATACATAGAGATTTATACTGTAAGGATGTGATAATGAAATGGTTTGGTTGATATGTAGTCATACCCTTAATGACAATAAAAGTGTAAAAATTTCGGAATTTCCTTGCTTGTACATTTAGTGTATATGATTTTTTATCTTAACCGTATTAAGGGCATATGATTTCAGTATACTGGCATTTTTCATGGAATTATCTATAAAATTCAACAATTTAGTCAAAGGAATCCATACTATTGAAGACATGTGAATGAAATCTCTCAACAAGTGCGTAATACCATAAAAGTTACTTTCTGAAAAAAACTTCCTTCAAATTATTCCAAACGTCTGACAGCTGACGTAGCCAATGAAGTAGACACTGTTAAATATTGAACCAACTTTATCGATCTGTGTACAAAATCTTTCGCGCAATTTATATGTTGAATCTGCCACTGAATCTTTGGTTAGAGAGGATTTTAATCAGTTTTTTTTTAACTGATGAGTCACCGCATATCGAGGCCAACAGTCACTCAAGGATAAACGTTAAGATAAATGGATTGGCGGTTTAATGATGAAGAGTGTTTGGGAGGAGTACAAATGATTAGTGGAATGAAGAAAGATGTATTCCTTATGGGCACGGATTATAATAAGTGTTTGCTGATATTGGATTTGAAGACGGCCATGTTGTAGTCTGCAGAGAGGCAGTCCCGTGTTAATGTGTTCTTCTAGTTGAATACATGTGAAAGTTAGACTCATTTCTCGCACTAATGTAAGAGATAAACCGCCATATTGCAAGTAAATTCAACTTCATACAATAAATACACCATCTTTTTATAGACTGTTTATGTATATATGATACCATTCGCAAGGTTAACTAATTTGTATAATGGTTTTGAAAAGAGACATTTTATTAATTAACTACTTTTTGTTATTGCCTTTTAATTCAATTAATGTGTTTATTTTTATTTTTACATAACTAATAGTTCTGTTCGCAATAGTGTTTTATTTCCTGTACAGATGTTTAGCATTTGTGTTCAAAGGTTTCTTTCTTTAGAGGGACAGATCTATGTTTGTAATAGCAAGTGAAAAGGCTAATTAATTACTTCTTTATTTTCTTTAAGGTCACATTTAAAAGAAATTCATTTGTATTGAAATTACTAAAATGTTAATGTTCATCTATCTATACGAATACATGAGAAAGATTTTGTTTCGTGTTTACAACAAAGTTATGAATGAAATGTTTATTATTTATAATTAATGTTTCAAGTATTTTCAGTAGCGAAATTTGCAAAGCGATAACGAGCCGGCCAAGTTATATAGTGTTACACCGGCCGTTCTTACACAGGAGAAACTACACCGGTTGTCACTATAAATAGTGCGAGTCACCAGAGACACAGAAGACAAAGCATAGTCTTGTAACTGTCTAGCCAAGAGCTAGTCACTTTCTTACTTTGTTAATACACTTGTTAAACCAACCCTCGACTTGACTTCCTTTATTTATTATTTACTGTGGGACAACTTCACAACATATAGATTGGGCACTTTAAGTTAAGTTGAAAACAAGTTGTCATTGTGAGTAATGTATAACTCTAGTCCACGCCTATTGAGTTCTCTATCGGCTGCTTACTGGATAGCCGCTGTGTTTGCTATTTAGATGTTAACTTACTTCCTATTTCTAGACAATGAGCGTTGGAGCAGTGGTATATATATATATATATATATATATATATATATATATATATATATATATATATGTATTGTGTGTGTGTGTGTGTAACTTGCTAGAATGATATTCAAAGTACATATTTGTACTATCGTTTATGATTTAAATAAATGCAAAAGTCGAACTCAACATCCTTTAAGGGAATCAAAAGTCAACTACTGTTAGATATTGGGCAAGTAGATCCACTAGTATATAAAATGGTTAGTTGAGAATAACAGCAAATGAAAGGTCAGCCATGGTCAACTTGTTCAATTAAAGGTGAGGATTGTTAGACTGTGGGAATAAAAACGGATATGACATCACATGGCTCAAAGAGAGAGTGTGAGAGTGAAGAGGACTGTCCACTTGGGAGCACGCCGCCCGTGGACGTTAAAAATGATATGGGCTGACAAAATATGATTGAATAGGGCTTATCAATCTCTTTCCATCACTAGTTAGTTATTTAGAACTAATATCACTAGTTAGTTATTTAGAACTAATATCACTAGTTAGTTATTTAGAACTAATATCAAGTTGAGAAACCTCTTATATCTTCCATCAGTTTTGAAAGTATAAATAACGACGTCAGGACGGAAAGCTCTAAAGCTGGTAGGATCACATGGAGCAAATGCAGCTGCCAAGGTATCAAAATAATTTGTGAACTTCAAATTTTCGGCTATTCCCAAATGATCATCCATCTAATACTGTCCAGGCTCCACGTCGCTTAACTTCGGTGATCTAACGAGAACAAGTGTTTAAGCATGACTATGAACGTAGAAAAATAGGGCTTGGTCATGAGATCAGGGATATTTATATTTTTGGTGTTAAATCCTTACTAGAGGTTTAGAGTTAACGTTCCAATATTTGAAATCTGTATAATTGTGTTTCATTTACTTAAGATAGATGTATATATACTTGCTTTTTGCTTTCTCACTCCCCCTTAAACACTCGAAATCGTTTCGTCCGGCAGTTTTTTTTTGCTCGCTAAAGTGTGTGTGACGGCACGGATATATACATATATATGTATTATATTACATTTCAGCTCTAGTATTATACACAATATTGAGCTCTTAACCCAAATTTAGTGCGAATTTAAAGGAATTTAAAGAAGATATATTTTTGTATAAATATCTTTAAGTTCGCACAAAGGTTTATATATGAGCTCAATAGTGTATAATACGACTAAAGCTCTTAATTTAAAAAGAATATAATCCTAGTTCATTTAAAAAAAAAAGTTATTAACAAAGAATTGGTTCTGCCCTTTTGTCTAAATATACACATATATATATATATATATATATATATATATATATATATATTAGTTAGCTATGAAAATATATTTATGTAAGCTACACAGAGGCTCCCGCGTTTCATCCCCGGGGGAATCTTCAGGCTAAAATGCATGGAGTTATTTTTGCCGGGTGTTTTTATATACACGGCTAGCTAGTTAACCAATCAGATTCTTTGTTGTTTTCTCAGCCAATCGTTGGGCTTCCTACAAACAAAGGTGTGGTTAGTGTTACTTTCTATATATTGTTCTATTGTTATGTTTTCTATAGATTGGCCTATATCTTGTTTCCTTTGTTGTATCAATATACTGAGTGAATTTATTATAACACGTGGTTCCTTGTATTTTTATTTTAGGTTTTAATTTTTAGATTGTTAGGTTTTTGTTTAGTTTAGTTTTTTTTACTTATTTGCTTATTTATTTATTTATGTATCGTTAGCCTAAGGTAAATTTATTTATGTGTAGGCAGCTCTTTGCTATCTCACTTCTACAGTTTAATAGATTTCGGGGGTCCTTAAAGTTTAGGGGATCCTTAGTCATGTGTAGCTTAATTGTCATAAATATATTTTCATAGCTTACTACCTAGCTCTACTTACGTATCGAAGTAAATACTAAAAATTGATACATAAAAAAATTATATCTCCTTATAAAATGTTATGTGGATACATGAAATAATAATAATAATAATAATATATATATATATATATATATATATATATATATATATATATATATATACATTGGTTTTTATTATATCGCCGAGAATACTAAAAAGGTTCACTGGTTCGACTGTCCAACTTATCTGAAAAAAAAACTATACCAGAAGTAGAATGAAGAACGCACTAGCAACATTTCTACGGGATTCCACTAGTATACATATATTAATATTTTCGTAACTACTTACCTACGTTTGTCATTATATTAAGTCTTATATTGCGACTGTCCTTTTGTCTCTTTGTCACCTGAATTGAACCTTCCTCCGTCCAACCGTAGAGTTCATGGTCGAGTAGGATACATTGTCCGCGTTTACTTTGTTCTATTCGAGGCCTATATACTACAGTTTAATTGCTTGGACGACAGTGTCGAACAAGAAGAGAAGTGACCCGTTCTTAATACTCAACAGAATTCGGCAAAAGGAAACAATCCATTTACAGGTGAACGATTCAATCATATACATACACACAAAGAGAGAGGGAGAGAGTGTGTATATATATATATATATATATATATATATATATATATATATATATATATATATATATATAGTGTGTGTGTGTTATAAGAGCAAACACAAGGGTGTCGAATAACTTGTGAAAGAGCATATATATTATTCAATGAAGATTGTGCATATATATGATCATCCATTGGTACCTTCGGCTTCACGGAAAAACCGGAAACTCAACCCACAGGGTTTAAAATACCAAATATGACCGGTCACATTTAGTATCTTTAACCCTGCGATTGAGTTCTGCGTGTTTCCGTAAAACCGAAAATACCGATACATGATCATAAATATGCATAATATTCATTAGATATGTATATATATAGTGTGTGTGTGATTTAGTGTTATAGGAGAAATAACCAGAGTGCAAAATTACTTGTGTAAGAGCATATGTACTTTTTAAATTTCTCTTGACAGTATACAGTAAATATTGAGTTCCCATCGATACCTTCGGTTTCACTGAAACACTGGAAAATCAGCCAGCACGACTAAAGATATCAAATGTAACCGATTCTTCAGTCGATGTTGTGATAGTGTTACACACTGTTTTTTTTTCGTTTGGTAGGAATATGCCGTGTAGGGAAAGAGTAAAATTTGTGAATACGTATGATAGCTTTACATATGAATAATGTAAATATGTCTGTACAGTTATGACTAGTGCTAAAACCTGCAGAGAGGCTAAAGAAATATAGGGTAAGAATTTAAAAAAAAAACTAAATAAAATTAAAAATAAATTACTAATAAAACATATATACAAAGAAATTCAAACTGCATGATTAAAATCGTAATGTAATCGTCTAATGATGCTCGCTCGGCATAGAGAGGAAACGAACCACCATTTCCTCGTTTTATTTCCAATGATAGTTTTTAAATACGCGTGTGTGTACATACATACGCAGGTGCACATCGATTTTTATTTTAGTCCTCCTCCTTATACACACACATATATTTAAGTTGAATAAATTGCTTTTTTGCGGAATATACCTTGCTCTGAGCAATTGAATTGAATTTTGATTTGGCTTTTGCTTCTCTAATTCCTTTCCATTCTTCTTCATATATATATATATATATATATATATATATATATATATATATATATATATATAATAATAATAATATTTTTCATGCATACAGACATGTAGAAAAAGCCGCTACACTGGTATGTCGATGTTATCGATCATTATTTATTAGAAATTAAGATCTCATCAGGTTGAAAAGTTTGATATTAAACTTAGATGTTATATATATATATATATATATTCTTTTTCAATATGAACATCTAAGTGAAATATCAGACTTGTTCGCATTAAGAGATTTTAATTTCTAATAAGTAATGATCGATAACATCAAGATGTCAGTGTAGCAGCCTTTTCTACATGTCTGTATAAATAAAAAATATTAATATAAATAACTATTAACTATTGAGCACTATTATATAAACCCGGTTGAAATTCTTTAGATTTGTATCCTGTGAATGTTTACTTTACTTGAATTACTAATATATATATATATAGGTATATATATATATATATATATTTATTAGACACTTGGTTAATACAAAAAGCCCTTCTATTTGCAAGCAGTTAAGTAACACTCCATACTCCATATCTGTCAAGTGAACACTTTCATTAGTGTGCTTCATATGACTCTAGCTTGATTTACCAGCCTTAATTGGTGCATTTTTCGCATAACTGTTAACCGTTACTGGAACTATATTGACATCCTAGATATAGGATTGACTTCATAATATTTTACTACATTTTTCCTTCGTGACTATGATCCTGTGTATTTTTTAGAATACCAAAATATACCATGAATAAAGAAATAGATGAAAATACAAAAATAACACATTACATTTAGAGTTAGGGGTCAATATATATATAATGAATAGTGATAAATAAATAAAAAGATTTGACATTTTATAAGAATTTAATGTCAACAATGGTATGGCGTACGATCGTTTCAGAGACGTTTAGGAATAATATTTAATTTTCTTATCTTTTATATATATATATATGAGTTCTAATATGTCTCTAATTAAGCGCATTATACTTAGGTCAACGATAGAAATTCAGTGAAAACATCAATACCTTTAACATAATTCACAAACATTAAAAACACATTAAATATATATATATATATATATATATATATATATATATATATATATATATATATATATATGCATGCTATCTTCAGCTCAAGTGCCATATCTCCAGAAAAATATCGACGACTCTAAGAAGGAATATGTAACTTTGAACGAAAAGAATTGGACTAAACTTTCCAATTCAATAAATTTATAAAATAGTAAACATGCTTGAAACACGTGTAGATTATAAATATTAAATTTAAACACTGATACGAAAAATGTAAACAAGAAATTAAAAAAAAATTAAATTTGTTTTGCCCCCACTCTTTTAATTATACATTTTTGTCTTGTTGGATCTATAATATTATCTGCTTTATATATATATATATATATATATATATATATATATATATATATATATATATATATATATGAAAGAAGAGGGATAAACATGTACGAATGACAAATCTATTTCAACTTCGATTGTTCAATGCAAGGTGTACTCAGTAAAAACATTTTATTATTCTTTCCTTAAGCCAAGGCTTTTCAAAGATTAAAATCTTATCATCAGAGGAATTACATAGATGGATAAGTTGGCAGTGGAAAAGCCAAAATTCAAAATTTAAAAAAATATTACCTTGCATTGAATAATCGAAGTTGAAATAGATTTGTCATTCGTACACGTTTATCCCTCTTCTTTCATTTATCTATATAATTGCTCTATCTCGTATATTAAGCTTAAACCATTTCACTATAGGTTCTATCGACTAAAAGTATACTTTTAGTTTCATATTATATATATATGTATATATATATATATATTATATATATATATATATTATATATATATATGTATATATAAGAGAGAGAGAGACCGCCTTTCAGTTTCGAAAAAAATTGTTGCGCAGTCATTAACTGCACCTCTCATGAACCGACATAGCTGCTTATTAATTATTATCATTATTATTATTATTATTATTATTATTATCATTATTATCATTATTAATTATTATTATTATTATCATTATCATTATTATTATCATTATTATTATTATTATTATTATTATTATTATTATAAAAAAAGCTGAGTTAATCAACGTTTGGATCCTTTAAAACTTTTCTCATATATTTTAATCACACAATATACATGTTAAAATGTTCCTCAGTTTTGAGAATTGAATTATATTCGAAAAAAAATCTATTTTAATTGTTCTAATCAGCCGCAATTTGAAATTAACTAACCATTTCTTACTAAAATTTTATCTCTCAGTGTCAGGCTCTCTTAGAAGTATATAACGAGGAGAAATAGACTGTTTTTTAAAAACATTTAACTGGTTTTGCAAACTAACTTTTTCCTGATTCAAACAATCTAAACAGATTTCAATGGGTGACCCAACTGGTTACATTTACCTTTAGTACACACACACATTATATATGTGTGTGTGTGTGTGCGCGCGCGCTCGCACCCCGAAACGTCATATGGTATGAAGCGAGTTTGAATCGTAGCATATGCCATATTAGAGACGAATTGAGAACGAGACACATTATATACGTTGGTGTGATTTGCCAACCATTTACGCAGGATCGTTTCAAATGTGGTTGCAATTTAGCGACGAGCGAGCTCAAACGTTTAGGGGGTTCAACATTTGAGAGATCATAGCGTTAGTCTTTTACTCGCCATCGACGGTAACTCCGGCTTGTACAAAGAAATAAGCAAACACACAGGTGGGTGAACGTAAAGGCGGCAACAAGAGCCGCGATCTTTCTTTCTGTACCACCTGATCACTCAAATGAAGACGTCAAATAAAGAAGCATCTATTCTCTTTTGTTTATTTGTCTAAAAGAGCAAAGGGGAGAGGGTGATCTTTCAACGGTTGAGTGAGCTCATCGTCGTCGGGGCAACAACTGGACATTGAAATCCGATTTAGATCTCATCTGTGTTCAAAGGCTAAAAAGTACTTGATTATTCATCACATGGTTAGCTCGGTTTTATTATTAGGTTGGTAAGTATATAATGTGTATATATCTCAATGCATAAATAGATTCGGCTCTGTTCTGATTGTGATCTGACTTTTCATGCACACAGAAAGGGCTCGATATCATTTTAGATACAATTTTATCAAATTAATAATTAATAAATTTGGCGCATCTAAACACTTTATTGAAGTATCACAAACCATCTCTATCTCTCTATCTCATATGTATATATATATATATATATATATATATATATATATATATATATAATTAGAAGAATACCAGCCTCTGGGGGGTATAAAATGAATTTCCCGAACAGAACAGTTTTGCAAAACTTTTATGCCCCCTTAAAAAATATTAAAATCAAGACATAATGCTACTAAACTTTATGTCTAGAATCGTTATCATAATTTTGATCAAAATCCATTACATAATTTTTATTCTAGAAAATTCTAAAATTTAAGGTTGAGGCTTAAGGAGTCTTAAAAATAAATTTTAATTCAGGGTGTGTTGCTTAATTAGTGTCTAATTGACTATGGATCAAATTTAATGTAAATCTGATATATTTGAATTTTCAAATTGGATATTGTGTCCTTTATTATGCCCCTAACCACTTTTTTAAATACCACAAATAAACTGAACCTTGGTGAATATTTATTAATCGATATCAAATATATTTATTAATCGATATCAAATACCTATTGTAACAATTTCACAAAAATCGGAGGTATCTGAATTTTCACGATTTCTTCCACCCCCTTTTACTCGATTTACATAAAACTAAATAAAATTAAATATAGCCCACATTTCCACCCCTGGGAACTAGGAGGGGTGTTCTTAAATTCATAATGATCGATTAATTAATTTGGGAGTGAATCCTGTACATATAAATATATAAACATACCTAATTTTATAGAGAGAAAAAGGGAGAGTTACATAGAGCGGGGGGGGGGACAAATTAAAAGAGGCTTATCTGAACACTTTACAACAACTTCAAGATAGACCTGCCCGTAAAAAAACGTATTATTATTTTTCCGTATTTTTCTTTTATAGATTTTAATGCAAATTTAAACTGGTCTGGAAAACGAATTCTAACGTAAAACAAACATCATTAATGGATATTTAACGATATATATTTTTTTTTTAAACATACACACCTTTTACTAAAATGATTGGATTCGACATTAAATTTCTCAAAAAAGGTTGATATGCCGTAAAACAACAAAAGAAAACAGTATGAGTAAATATTTAAAGATATTAAGAACTTAAAGCCTTAAAAAAATATTTATTTTGGATACGGCATTAAATCACATTAAAGTGTTGATATAACGTAAAAGGAAACAGTCAACCGGAAGTAAGCTCGCTCTGTCAGAGACGTACAGAAATGCACACATACTCGCGTGCACATGAAACGTGCAATCACAGAAATGTGCTCACGCACTAACTCTCAGACACACGCGCACAGATGGCGTGCATTAAACCCCCTGACACGTGCACACATATTAAACGCACATGCTAATGTATCTGTTGATCTACCTTTCTCCTCCTATTCAACACGCCCCATTTTTATCCGATTTTTCAACTATTGATCTCGCCCGGCCCTCCTTAACGTGCCCATCTCTACCTGCCTGCCTTTATTCAAGGCCCTCCTCCCCCCCTAATTGCCTTTTACCCCATAACCATTCATGCTTCCCCCTCCCCCTGCATGTTGGTGAGTAGATGCTCTGTTCTTGCACCTAGTAGGGTTCATCAGAGGTGACTCATTCGAAAAATCGTCAGGGCGCCACGAAGAAAAAAGGGGGTTAGGGTTAGGTTTAGGGTTGTTTGGTCGGCGTAGGGGTAATGAACAAAATAGGGAAGAGGTTGGGAAGGGGGTTAAAAAGAGGGAGGTATGAAGATTGCGAAGAGATAGAGAAGTGAAGAGAGGTTTGGAAGGAACAAAAGACCCCCTTCCCTAGGAGATTTTTCGAAAGAAGATGAAACGAGGCGCCAGGTAAGATAAAAGAAACAGTAAACGCACAGGTGAGAAGGAAAAGTAAAAAAGAGATAGATAGATAGAAAATTCGGAAAAAGGGGATAGAGAAAAACTAGCTAGTGTGTATTAGTGTGTGAGAAAAATAAAGCGAGAGAGAGAGAGAGAGCGGGCGCACGCGACAGAGAGAGAGAGAGAGAGAGAGAGAGAGGGGGAGAGAGAGAGAGAGAGGGCGAGAGAGAGGGGGGATGCAGAAAACAGGTTTATATTAAAGAATAGAGAATCATACATGCTTTTAATTTTCCGCAAACAGACAAAAATGTATATACGAAAACTGAGTTAATCAACGTTTGTTTCCCTAAAGTATTTTCGCATATATTTTAAGAATCAAATATTCTTCAATTTTGGGATTGAGTTATGTTTGAAAAATCCATGTTAATTGTTCTAATTCGCCTCAGTTTGCAAGCAACTCACCAAGTGTCCGATTTCTTTCACTAAGTTTGGGTTACTCTCATCCTTTCTCAATGTATATCGTTAGACCCCCCCACCCCTCCGCTCTTATTTCATACGGTATATATCACTTTCGCTTCCGTCTCTCTCTCTCTCTCTCTCTCTCTCTCTCTCTCTCTCGCTCTCAACAGTTGAAGATAATAAAGGTAAGAGAAAAAAAAACGATTGGAATAGTCCATTATAAACAAAAAAAGAATAGCACCATATGTAGTAATATCATCTAACCCACAGTTAGAAAGTGAAAGAGGGATCGGGGAAATATAGCAAGCGGAAAGCAACTACTTTTTGATTCCGTTTTTTTTTTAAATATTTAACTGGCTTTGATAACTCACGTTTTCATATTAAAATGATGGCTGACATAACAGATCACATTTTTCTCGCATATCTATCAAGGAAGGCGCGATAGCGCTCTATCCCTTAATAGACTTCAAAAACGACCTATGCTAGAAATCTCATTTCTTTGATCAGTCATAACTCAAAAACCAATAAACCAAATTATTTAAAACTTTGCACACAATTTTCATTTGATAGGTTCTATAAGTGTGTAGAATTTCAGCATCATTAGTCAAGGTAACCCAGAGATCCAGAAAGGTCAGGAATGATTTTGTGTCATCCGTGTGTACGTACGTACGTGTGTGCCACCCTGTATCTCATCAACTATTCGATGGATTCAGCTGATTTTTGGCAGAGATAGAGGTTCTAGGGTCTAGTTGGTGGCATTTTAATTTCAGTTTACTATATACCTTAGTTTTCCAGAGAATTCCAAAAAACCCTTAAAAATTACCATTGTCTTGAGGCATAGCCTTTACAAAAGTAGTGACATTCCATGAAAAATGCCAGTATACTGAAATCATATGTCCTTAATAGGGTTCAGATGAAAATTCATATATACTAAATGTACAAAAGCAAGGAAATTCCCAAATTTTTACACTTATTGTCATTAAGGGTATGACTACATATCAACCAAGCCATTTCATTATCACATCACTACAGTATAAATCTCTATGCATGAGTGGATGAAGTGTGTGAGGTGCGCTGAAGAAACATTCCTACCAGTAAAATACATAGCCCTGTTGTGCTCGCATACTCTTAATTACAATAAAAGTGTAAAAATTTGGGAATTTCCTTACTTTTGTACATTTAGTGTATATGAATTTTCATCTTAACCCTATTAAGGGCGCATGATTTCAGTATACTGGCATTTATCATGGAATATATATATATATAACGACTTGTACAAGTTCTAAGTCTGCGATATGCGGATTTATTTAGCATCCCAAGGATTTAAACCCCTGAGGAAGGTGTAAATAGCGTTAGGATAGTACCGCTGTCACTAAGAATACGGAATAGGGGAAAGCTTCTGTATTGTTAGCAGTTGGGAGCTGTTTCTATGGATAACACTCGTTGTTGATGGCCTATAAAAACTGTTTTTTGGCTTCCATTAGATTATTAATGTTTAATACATATACATTGTGTTTTTGTCTCTATGCATAAATAACTAAAATTATATATATATATATATATATGGGAGATAGTATGTATTTATGTATGTGCCTGTACTGTATGCATCGAAGTGCATGCATGTTTTGTTTGTGTGCGTGCGTGCGCGCGCACTTATGTACACACGTGGTCGATTAAAGAATCCGTTTCTCGTGTTTTAGATCGAGCGCTAAAAATACGCCCGAAGACGTACACGCATGCATACGCACAGATGCAGGGTCGACAAAACATGGGAGGTGCGGGTATTTCGTTTGGCAGAAGTTTATGCATTGCAAATTGAATACTCGTAGGACGCGGTGTCTGTGTGTGCGCCCTATTACACCGGCTCGCCTAAAAGCGGCCTATCCCCCTCATTAAAGAATAGCAAATAAAAATGAAGAAAGTAAAACATTAATCTTATACATTTACATATGGACACGCAGTTACTCACAGCTAGAGAGTAAACCAACTTTTACATATATCTAGTAGTATATTAAAGTTGAGTTAATAAACGTTTGTTTTCGTAAAGCTTTTATTTTCCTATATACTTTAATCACAACAAATCATGCGAAAAAAAAAACATATATATATATATGGGAGATAATATGTACGTATTTATGTATGTGTCTGTACTGTATGCATCGAAGTGCATAGCCGTAATTTGTAATTAACTGAACAAGTCACACATCTCGCAGTTCACTATCTATTTATTCCTCTCGTCCGTTTCGGTCTATTCTTGTCACTCTCTGTTTGTCACCGTACTTTTAAAAATCTGTGGATATTGCTTGTTTGTTTTCGTGCACACTGAATCACGTTATTGTTTTGTGACGTCACCCAATAAAACAGAGATGAGTATATATATATATATATATATATATATATATATGTCATGTAGAGAGATGCTTTTTCGCTGTATCACATCCCTTCAGTATGGTTAGGCAGGAAAATACTTCAAGCTGGGATCGAAACACTACTGTCATTTTTTTCGACAGTCGGTGCTTCTAACCATTGGGCTACATACTGACCGAGATTAGAACGCATGTGCTTTTGACACGAAACAACGATGAATTATTTTTATTTTATCCTCGAAGCTCGCAAATTCTGATCTACCTATATCCTTATTTGCATGCATCCCCACGAGGACTGGATGTGACACAAGATCGAACTTAATGTAGGGTGAGGTTATTATTGAATGCTGCAGGTTTTTTTTGCATAGCTCTGTTGTGTACAGTCAAGGTCATTGATCGAACCAATAAAAAACCATCAGTTTGATGACGGTGAACCTCTAATTATGTGTTTAGAGAAAAACGGGTACCCGCAAAATACTGAGAGGTGGGAGTATGCCGCACCCTACACGCACGTATACACGTAGAATCGTCATTGTATAAATAGTTTAGGATGAGATTCGTTCTCGCGTCCCTTTTCTCCAGGAAGTCGCCATAAAAATCAAGATAGAAGTTACAATAATGAAATTGAACAATGAATGCATAACTTGTTTTGAATAGGTGCACGCATGTTGCTCGGTTAGCGCATTTGTTTACCATCTCGTGGGGACGAGAGAGAAAGAGGGAGAGAGGGGGAAGGGGGACGAGTACTTTTCCATGAGTTAATTTCTATACTAACAAGGCACATCTCATGGCATTTGTTGATTAATATTTGGGGTTTCATGCTGGGCGAATCGCACGTTTTTACATACACACACACACGCGCGCGCGCATTCGTAATATTAACACAGAATTTAATTAATGTCAGAGTCAGAAATAACCCTTCTCTTTACAGTGGGGAACCTAATGTAAAGTATATACGTGCATGTATGTATCTCGTTCTGTAGATATACATCAATTTATTCCCATACATAACTACTTCCATACCTACTACTTATTAACTATCTAGGTTTGTGCATATTTCCAAATGAATGTCCCTCCTTAAATACATGTATCTCTCTCTCTCTCTCTCATATATATATATATATATATATATATATATATATATATATATATATATCATTCCAGTAATTATAGGAGCAACCGGACTCATGAAAAGAGTTTTCAAAAACTACATGGAGAATATACGCGGTGAACCAAGTACAAGAGAGATTTAAAAAAAAATGCATTTAAAAGGACAGTAAGAATCTTTAAAATATCTCTCGGTTGGAGTGTCTAAACTAGCAGGTTAATGTCTGGTATCCGGTAGGATGCCTCGATTCAAGCAAAAACAAAACATAAGAATATATATATATATATATATATATATATATATATATATATATATATATATATATATATATATTTAGATTTTTCAATTATAAAATAGATTATTCAGTGAAGACCGGGGTTATGCCAATAAAAACAAGCTCGATGATACTCGATTACAGAGTACAGAGCATGTATATGCGCATATATATATATATATATATATATATATATATAGTTAAAAAATGAAACGAAACGCCAGGTAAGATAAAGAAACAGTAAACGCACAAGTGAAAAGTAAAATAAAAAAAAGAAAGGGTTGGAATAGCACCCTAGTTGAAGTCAGTGTCCCTAATGATACCGATCTAAGCATGGCTGAGGGGGGGGGGAGAACTAAATACTAAGGTCTTATGTACGGCATGAAAACAAACTGGAACCTTAGAAATAGTTCAATTATTCCAGTGGCTCATATGATATGAGCCACTGGGCGCATGAGAAAGAACGTAAAAAACTCCCTGACGAACATACATGGTGAACCAAATGCAAGAAAGATCCAAACAATTGCACTTAAAGGGACGGTTAGAATCCTAAATAAAATCTCTCGGTTGGAATCTCTGAAATAGCAGATGAATGTCTGGCATTAAGTCGGACGCTGCATCTCCAGCAAAAAAAAAAAAAGAAAAGTTTCCAGCTTCTCGGAAAATAGCTATGCAATCATACCTCAGCTTTAAAAAACAACAAAAACAAAATGGTGGTTGATAAATAACGTCCTTTACAAAAATTATTTTTACGATAGACGACAGTTCCCTGATGCGTCCGATACTTGGTATGAATTTAAAGTACATCTGGTGGTAGAGCCCCAATTTAGGGGCTTTAGGGGTCGAGGAGACGCCTCTTTGTTTCTATTACTCACAAGTTTACTTTTATCAAAATGTCAGCATTCAATCTATGGATTAAAGAGAATTTTGTCTAAGGTGCAACATTAATCTGCCTCGGACACCCTTAGGCAAGGTGTTCGCATTTACTCAACCCTACTACCCTGAAATCCATATTTTCCATCCCTTTTCTACTTTTTTTCTGCTTACACTATTTTCAAACCTCATCAACTACTCAAGCTCTCTCTCTACCTCTGGCCATCTTGCGTATAACTTTAAAGTGCATCCGGTGGTCAAGTCGCAGTTTGGGTTTTTTGAGGTATTTTGAGTTACTCCTGAGTCACCACTATTCCCAGGCTTTCTCTGATCCGGGATGGGAGTACATGTCAGTGTTTCATCCATGGGTTAAAAAGTAATTTAGCCCGCTTTCGACACAAAACTGCCACGGACATCCCCGAGCAAGGTGTTTGCCCTTACCGAACCAGACAATCTCAAAATGTATCTTATCCAGCCCTTTCTATCTTCTTCTGCCTACCCTATTTCCAAACCCTATCAACTACCCAAGCTCTCTCTTTCTCACACATATATATATATATATATATATATATATATATATATACAGTATCTACAATAAGTGAGTACACCCAACGAATCTTTTACTTTTTACTTCATAGAACTTTAATTTTTCGTAGGATTTAAATGAAACTCGGTGTGAACATAGCCATGTAGTGGTTTAATAGCTTTATAAACTATGAAGGAACAAATATCTTGTCAATGCAAAAGAATTGAACAAAAACATTTGGAACAAGTAACAAAAAGTGAGTACACATGAGCATTTTAAACAAATAATCTTATTTTTAATACTTTGTATGACCTCCATTGTTATCAATAACAGCAGACAACCTCCTAGCCATTGATTCGACTAGTTTATGACATGTGTCCGCCGGAATTGCGTTCCATTCACATTTGATGACCTACTTCAGTTCGTTATTATTTCTCGGATTTTTTCCTTCAATTGTCCGTTTATTCTTGGAAATTGCTCCTCATGACAATGATTTAGATGAAAAAACTCGTGAAACTATTGTTAATTTATTCAAGAGTGGTCATTCATATAAGGAAATTAGTGACAATGTAAATATCAGCCGAAATATGGTAGCAATAGTTGTTCAACGGTACAAAAAAGCTAGAACCGTCAAAAATGGCCGCCGTCTCGGTCGACCAAATAAGTTTTCTGATCGAACTAAGAGGCGCATCAAACAACTAATAGAGGGACACAGACGTCGGAGTGCTGCTAGCATCGCAGAAGAAATTTTGCACAATTTAAACGTAACTGTGAGTGCTCAGACAGTGCGCAACATTCTCCATGAAGATGGGTTTAAAGGCTGCATGCCTCGGGGGAAGCCTCTTCTTAAAACTTCTCACAAAAAGAAGCGCTATGAATTTGCTAATGAACATAAAGACAAAGACATGCAGTTTTGGCACAAAATCCTTTGGTCTGATGAGACAAAAATAAATCTATTTGGATTAGATGGCGTTAAGCGTGTGTGGCGACGAAAAGGGGAAGCTTACAAAGATAAGTGTGTCGTGCCAACTGTAAAGCATGGAAGTGGGAGCTTAATGGTTTGGGGGTGTATGAGTGCCAAAGGAGTTGGACGACTTGCTTTCATCGAAGGAAAAATGGATTCCAAACTCTACTGCCAGATATTGGAGGAAAAAATGTTACCAAGTCTAACAAGTGTTGGCAGACGTGGAGTTTTCCAGCAAGATAACGACCCTAAGCACACATCTCGGGCTACTAAGGCGTTCTTAGACAGTAAACGGGTTAATACCTTACCATTGTCGAGTATGTCACCTCATTTGAACCTAATAGAGCATTTGTGGGAGCATCTGAAACGGAAAATTGAAGGGAAATATCCGAGAAATAATAACGAACTGAAGTAGGTCATCAAATGTGAATGGAACGCAATTCCGGCGGACACATGTCATAAACTAGTCGAATCAATGCCTAGGAGGTTGTCTGCTGTTATTGATAACAATGGAGGTCATACAACGTATTAAAAATAAGATTATTTGTTTAAAATGCTCATGTGTACTCACTTTTTGTTACTTGTTCCAAATGTTTTTGTTCAATTCTTTTGCATTGACAAGATATTTGTTCCTTCATAGTTTATAAAGCTATTAAACCACTACATGGCTATGTTCACACCGAGTTTCATTTAAATCCTACGAAAAATTAAAGTTCTATGAAGTAAAAAGTAAAAGATTCGTTGGGTGTACTCACTTATTGTAGATACTGTATATATATATATATCATCTATGACGCACCGAGTATGACATAAATCTACATCCGTTGGTTTAGATCAAATTCAGGAGAATTAGGGAATATGGACTAATTCCTGATTTACGATTACTTCCAGGTCCACTCTGAGCCCGAATTGTGGCAGTACCTGTCAAGACCCCATTATCATCACTCCAGGTCCATTATATTCCGGAATTGTAGTACTTTCTAGATTCCCAGTTCTTGATTAAATAGAATCTGTCTTGGATATGCCCTTCAAGTGCTTCCGGTGGTGGAGTACCAATTTGGGATCTTCAGGAAGTGTGGAGATACCTGAAAGTTAGCTAGGGTGCTAAGGTAGGGTTAATTACATCTGGCAGCGTGTCTGGTAAATTATTGTGCAAATAGCTTGATAACTGGGGTTTTTTTTCATGTATAATTAACAACTAGCAGAGATGCCCAGTTTTGCCAGAGTAAATGGATGATGCAAAATAGCGTCTGTGATATAGTTGGCATCGGATATTAATGGCCGTACTCTATACTGAGCAGTAGTTACTTCCACAATCAGCGCAACGCAGCTTTTACTGACTGTTTATTTACGCCCCCCCCCCCTCCGCAGACCGGGAAGATTATACACAAGGTCAGCGAAAATGAGATTTGAAAAAAAAATCGAAATAAATTAGCGCATTCTGGCTAACATCAAAATTCCTTGGCAGCTCCGTCGGTATTCTCTGGTAGGGGAGCCGACGGCGATTAACAATAAACTAACCCCCTCGCTAAAGGCGAGAATTTAAAACCAGGTGGTGTGAACCTTCCAGAACTGCACAAAACCATACCTCAGACCGATAGCTTGACCAATACTCTGCCAGTTTGATTTTAGTATGAAATAGACCTCCTGTAAGAAGGGCGGCTGGCTGCTTGCACAGACTCTAACGATACGTGACCTTAATAAACCATTTGTAACATTCCGTGGGCAATTCTTTCGGCACCCACCAGATGGCCTATTGTCTTCTCGTTGACAGAAAGCAGCTGTAAACTCGTTTACACGTTGTAAGTAGTCGGCTCAATCGGTAGTGACGTCTAGTTGTAAAGGTGGTCGTAGTTACTATATAGCAGCAGAAGTCTATCATTCTTTTCTCTTTTTGTTAACAGTTGACGTCATCTCTTTCCATGTAGCTATAATAATTGAAGCAACTACAATAAAAAATAACGACTCTATCATTTGCTCTGGGCGACATATTACTTTTCTGTTTGTTTGTTACGTTTTTGTTACAGCAAATTTATCTATATAATAGCATCTTCCAGGTCATGCCTTGTAGGGGTGGAGGAAAAACCCTCGAAAAAGATGTCCGTTCGCTTTGATGCAAACCACCTGAGAAAGACAGGATATACCTGGCCTGTTTTCCACGTCGACTTTCAGCTTTTCCGTCATATCCTGACACGTAGCCCTACATCTAATCTTTAAATTTCAATGAAATGTGACGCTTTTCGGCTTAATCTAGCCTTACGTGTAAAATTCCGTTTTTAACTAACTCACGAATAAATGTTGTTACATGATCATAATTATGGATCAAGTTGATCCTATCAGTAGTTGGACATTGAAGAACGTTTGGAAAACATACGGAAAATTCAGAAGTCAGAATCACAAATACGAACAATTATGCATCTTTCCTGCTGTATTAAGTTTGCATTTTTTAAAAGTTCGTCCTTGTGGCGTGCGTGCTTTTCTCGGACTGCAGTCTGATAACACCTACATCACTTTGCGCATCTTATCGGGTTCTATCTATAAACCAACGGTAAACTCGTAGCTGCTCAACTGAGAAAGTTAAGACTATGCATATAAATGCACGAACATAAAGATGTCGTATCTTATTTATATCGATAACTTTACGATATGTGAACTACTTCACATACCTGTCAATAAGACTGAGATATGTTTGCATGATTTGATAATAGTCAGAGGTAAGACTTTAAAATAATCCAAACCAAGCAAAAACATGCTACTCCGGTGAAAACTGTATGAAAATAAAGTTATGGGCTTCGGAGGTGTTTACTTGAAGGGGTCACATCTGTTACCAGCCTGTGTTTCCAGCTAGTCAGACATGAGCTATACACGTATAACATTGTGCTAAAAAAAGAAACGGATCCTTGATAAGACAAATATTATTTTAATAGGCGGATGTGGGTTATTTTAAAAAATGACTTTTGAAGACTGGTTTTACAATATACGACGGGTTTTTGTATCTACAAAGATATTCAGTCTATCAATACGATGGGTAGTTGAAAAGGTTTTACCCTAACCCATAAAGTGGGTAGCTAGGAAAATTATATTTTAGATACGTACAAGAATCCCTAGAAAGTGATCAGTTCGTCATTCGCTCGACCGATCTGCAATACTTAAAGTTTGGACAACCATTTTCGCCAATCTGTCACGCTTAAGGTTGAAATAGCATTTTGTCAGTCTGTCACGCTTACGGTTGAAATAGCATTTTCGTCAGTCTGTCACGCTTAAATTTGAAAATGTTTACGTCTGAAATAGCATTTTGGTGTGTGTATATAGCTTATGTTTAAATATCGTCTCTGTCGGTTTGTCAGACTGCTTTAACAAAAATGTAAATAAAAATTCCCTTGCAAAATTCTACTTTTATGGTCAACGTTTGTTGACCATAAAAGTAGAATTTGGCAATAAGAAAACCCTCTTGGCTACCTTTTGTCACAAATCTCTTGGGGACCTTCTTGGACATTAATTATTGACCCCTCTTCTTAGCGTCAAGGGTTCCTATAGATCTCGTTTTCTTTCATTTTATTTTATAATAATTGACATACCATGCTTGGATTTTTGTAGAAAAAAAACTAGAATAAACAAATATGTATAAAATGTTGTATATTTCACATTTTCGCCATTCGTCTACTGACCATTTCTAAAATTGTAGTGATTTTCATAGCGCAACGGAACCGAATTCTGATTCCTTTACAACCGCCGGTATTCATATGACACACTGAATTATCACTGCTTAATAGCATACACAATAAATATACTATTCTATAAAAAACGAAACTGAGCCCTCTGTGTTTATCTCACCCTAACCTACAAACACCCTGTGTGTGTGTGTGTGTGTGTGTGTGTGTGTGTGTAAGTCTACGGATCCCGCTAGTACTAAATTAAACCAGGCGTACACGGACTTTAAAAGATCTTTCATGCCTTCTGTCTCCAGGACGTGTAATTTAATGATATATCGTGCATTTTATTCTCATATATAGTAGAGCCTGATTTTACTTTTCACCATCGAAGAATATATTGACTTCTTTTGTTGCGAAAAAAAAAAATACAGAAACGTTCCTGGCTAAGTTGTTATTACTACTGCAACAATGAACAGAGCTTCAAACATTCATCGGATTTAGTTAAAAAAGAAAAAAGGTATAAAATCAACAATGAGTTTATCTCTCCTTAAGAAAACCACTATTCCCAGTCCCACCAGCCTCGCCTCCCTCCCCCCTTTATCTCTCGTTTAGAGAATATTCCACTGTGTCTGTGTGTTCGTGTGTGGCCCTTGAAAAGATCCGCCTTCCTACGATTCGCACCGTCGGAAAGTCTTGAAACAAAACGAGAATACTTTGGATTTACTTGCTTCCCACCGTAGCAAATTGTGCCACAGGACCGGAAAGTGGGGAAAACTATCTCTGGTCGGGTGTAAAAATAGCCGAGAACGTATTCGTCTGCATTTCCCGGTACGAGCGCTTCAGGCAGCCAGCAATAAACATCCCCCTCTCCAAAATAAAAGTTAATGTTTGGGAGGGTGAATCTCCTAGGACCAAGTCAGACCATACTGCATTACAACAAACAATGATTCAAGTCAGCCCCTAGGTTGCCAGAATGATGCCAAGGAGAACCCCGGTTAGTACGAAAATAGCTGGCGTACCATGGATATAAACAAGACTGAAACAAGAATCTATATAATAATACGCTAAAGCAATTTCATGCTCGTACGTACGTTATCACCCGCTTCTTTTTTTAAAAGATGTAATTTCACCTAATGTCGCTGTTGTGTCGAACGTGAAACTCGAACTAAAATACTGTTGTTTGCCCTCGAGCTAGGATCAAGATGTAGTATCTGTTCTGTCCAAAGATGATGCAATGATATCGGGGGTCTGCGTTCGCGCCGGGCATCCATAGGATGGAAATATCACAAACCCATAAAAGGGTTTTGGATAGATCTCCATAACCAGATATATTCGGAAACTATACTTTTTGTTTGTTATCCTTTTGGCCCAGATCAAAGTGTAGTATCTGTTCCGATGGATACTGCACGCCGATCCTGTGCAGTTCTAGGAGGTCCACCCTCCCAGGCTTAGCCTCCCCTCTTTGGGGGGGAGTAAGTTTATTGCTTACTGCCTGAGGCGCCCCTACCGGGAATGCCGACGGGGCTGGCCAGGCAATTTTTTAAATTGCCAGAGTGCTCACCTTCTCGGACGCTGGCTTATCAAATCCCACTTTCCTGACCTTGTGTCACATCTTACCGCTGTGGGAGGTAGATAAATCAATACATCAACAAAAGTACTTAGATAACTATACGTTATCGTTTGAACAAAAGTGGTACAATATTATCGTGGGGTCTGCATTCGCGCCGGACGTACATAAAAGGTACGGCAGTAATTTACAACGAATTAAAAGCTCCAAGTTTGCTCTAATATTATTTGTTAGCATAATCTTGTTTTATATATCTATTTATATTAAATGTGCTTGTTTTATGGAAATCGCTGCAGACAAGGCATGAAGCCGCTTAATGTAAGAAGCTAACAAGAACGAAAGATGAGTATCGCAAAGACAGAATATGCCTATAGGTCTTAGTCTTGAGAAGACGAAGGCTATAGTTAGGAGGAAAACAGTTAGCAAGAACAGAGTTTCTCGCAGTCCTTGGAAAGAAGCTACTGGAATAGAAAGCTGTATTGCAGTGAGGTATCTAAACAGCGAATTGATGGAGACCACTAGACAAACGAGTCAAACGAGCTGGAATAAAGGAAACAGAGAATTGATCACACAATTCTGAAGAACATATGCCATAATAGTATTTATAGAAGAGACTGAGCCTAGCACTATTACGTCTGTGAGATATTCAAACATTGTATCGTTTTCATGTTCCCCGAGAAATTCATTATAAGAAAAACGGTATATATGACAACACTTTAAATAGGTAGGTGATCATTCATCCAAGCATCGTAAATAAGTTTCAGGGCGTCCAAATTGTGAAACTTTCGTGCGGTCGTTGTCTAACACAACGGCAGGTAAGATAGCGACACTTTTCACAGTATCATGAAAAAAAATTAAATGGTCGAACCTTAAATCAACCAGGTGTTCATGGAGATTATTAATATGGCAACTGTATATCTATATACTCTGCTTGTTTGTTATCATGTTTGTTTCCGTGCACACGAAATGGCGTCACTAATCGAAGCAGAGATATAGAATAACCGTGCACAACAAATAACGTCACAAAACGATGACGCCATCCACCAAATAAGAGACAGAGGGACGAGATCCTTTATTTAGACGACCAGTGACCCCTTCGAGGTAGGCAGAGATAGAGCAAATAAATTTTAATATTGAGATATTTTCTAAAGATAATCAACCTTTTGGTGACAAACTCTCTTATCATTACGTTGCATGGCAACGCTATACATATGCTGACAGAATTTGAACCAGTTTACACAAACACTCATAAAACGAACAACAGCTAAATCATGTGGCACACAATATAACCTACTACGTCACCTAGTGAATACTATTGTGTGTGTCGCCATCTTACCTGCCCTTGTATTAGACCACAGCAGCACAGAACTTGACTACTTTGATGCTTGAGTGAATGCTAACCTGTATATACAGATTGTCGGCATATGTATCTTTTTTATTTGTAAAGTTATTCTCAAGGGAGCATGAAATCGCCGCCATGCTTTTGATCTCTAGATGTTATGCAAATATTTATATCTAAATAAATATGCTAATAAAGAAACCATAGGTAAATTTAACCGACAGTATTTGGGCGGGTAGCGTGCATGTTGGTTTTAGTTGACATTGGCATTTAACAGCCTGCATGCATGTCGACTTTTGTTGGTCGATTATGGCTAGTAACGTACATGTCGGCTTTAACTTGCTGGATGTCGACTTCTGTCGACTGGTTGACGACTGTTGTTGACTCTGTCTGGTCGCGTGCATGTCGACATTTATAGACGTTATCAGGCTGCGTGAATATCGGCTTTGGTCGATACTGGCGGTTTGCGTGAGGATAGGCTTTTGTAGACATTGTCCCCCGACATTATTTAAACATGTAAAATCATGCAACACCATTTTCTGTGGTGGCTTAATCGTGAGAAGGGGCCTTGAAAAATCGCAACCCGGCCTATGACTTCGTCTGACATTCACCGGCTTACATAGTAAAATATACAATGCAGCTTATATTTTAAGCATCTGACTTGAGGGAAACACTCGCTATTTGTTTTCCGTCTTCTGAGCGTATAGGAACTTTATGTTTCTCACGGTTGATTCTGTACAATTTACTGTGAAAGGGAAAACAGGTTACGCTAAGAAGAAAAAATAAAAAGTAAATACAAAAATCAAGCGAACTGCGAGTGGCGAACTAAAACCAGGTTTTAAATGTTACATTGCAACAGGTGTCTGTATTAACTCGATGTATTAACGGGCCGGGTGAAAACGTCTGGAGTTATATGTAAAACACTCGAGTGTGTGCGTATGTGTGTCTGTGTGTGCGTATGTGTGTGTGTGTGCTCGATGTCTTCAGCTCGTTGATCAGGCCCGTGCAAAGCAGTAATCAGTCTGAACAAGGTAAGAGTCTTCCCCGGCGCATACATTACAAACGACCAATTAAGTCTTTCTATAATCACTTCTAAATACAGATACTATACAAATAGACATTTTCCTTTAACTGATATACTTACAAGGAAATAAACACTAGAAAAAAGCCTTTTCTATCGCTATCACACACACACACAATTATATATATATATATATATATATATATATATATATATATATATATATATATATATATATATGTAAGTAAATTTCGCGTACAACAAAATCGTAGGATAGATTTCAGAGGAAACATTTTTTTAATCAATGAAACGGGCGGGTAGAGCAAAAAAGAAAATTGCTAAAATTTTCCTTAAGGCCTTATCGTCTGACCCTCTAAGAGGAAACGTCAGAATGATAAATTAAAAACAAAGAAAATCGAATGAGATATATGTCTACAGACAGCTGTTTAGTCGTTTACGACTAATCAATGGGATTAGACTTCGCGAGTATATACACGCAGCGATTTAAAACTTGAACGGCCGGGCACATCCAAATGCGATTGTCAGCCAAGCACCGTATACGTTGCGCTATATGATGCTAATATAATATAATATATATATATATATATATATATATATATATATATATATATATATATATATATATATATATATATATATATATTATGCTTAACATATGGATAAAGTTCCAAGTATTTATTTAAAAAGTGCTCAATACAGACGAGAGCTTAATAATAATAAAAAGCATGTACATTTTTTTTTCTCAACTTTTTGTTTTTGCTAGGGATGGGGCACCTTCCCGGATGCTAGACATTCACCTGCTATTCCAGACACTCCAGCCGAGATATCTTTTTAAAATTCTAACCGTCCCTTTAAGTGCAATTGTTTGCATCTCTCTTGCACTTGGTTCACCGGGTATATTCGCCAGGTAGTTTTTGAAATTATTTTTCATTAGTGATGATGTGTGTGTGAGTGAGAGAAAGAGGGAGAGAGAGGCAGTGAGAGAGATCGAAGCTGATAGATGAATAAATAACATGAAATGATTACGCCAATAATAATAAGTAAATGAAATCATTACGCCAATAATAATAATAAGTAACATGAAATCATTACGTCAATAATAATAATAAGTAACATGAAATCATTACGTCAATAGTATTAAGTAACATGAAATGATTACGCCAATAATAATAATAATAAGTAACATGAAATCATTACGCCAATAATAATAATAAGTAACATGAAATGATTACGCCAATAATAATAATAAGTAACATGAAATCATTACGCCAATAATAATAAGTAACATGAAATCATTACGTCAATAATAAGTAACATGAAATGATTACGACAATAATAATAGTAAGTAACATAGAATCATTACGTCAATATAATAATCAGTAAATAAAATATTGTAGATTCCCATTTGTTTTTAATATTTCCTTAGCCCCCCTCCCCTCATTACCCCCGTATCTTTTCTTTACGAAAAAAAAATGCTCCTTATAGTTTAACCCTTTCACGGCCGGGAATGGGTGAAGTGTAGGGTCTCCTCTAATGTAATCTCGTTCCAGCTGGCCCACCTGCTCTCCCGCCTTCCATTATGTCCTTCTCGTTGGGATTGTCAATTAAAAAGCCATGAGGAGGCCAAGGCTAAGCTCCTTGCTCTAGTTTCACGCGGAAATCGCCACCGGCGGCGACAGCAAATTGTATTTTACGACAAAACAATGAAAGAAGGGATCGTTCGTACGTACTCTGACCCAACGATGACAGTTAACAGACGTTGGATCAGAGAAAACACACATAACTGCACGGTTTTAAATGTGCACGATTAAACTAAGAAAAACTGTAGAAACGGAATTGGATATATAAAAAATATATGTTTTACTGTTTTATGTACATACACTTATATAAAATAATTTATGTTACGTAAATATACTTTTTCAGTCGGAAAATATGAGAATATCTTAGTAATTAGGAGCGCCATAATCCCCTTCAAATAAAGTGAGCGACACCCATTGGCTGATGAAAATAAATAGATAGTGACGGAGTAATAAAACAAAGCACTTTGATTAGTTAGTAGCTTGAGTAAGCACCAGTTAGCTATACAAACAACCGTAAATTGTAAATCCATGCAATTAGCCTGACGACCCCCCCCCCCGAAACGAAAACGTTTTTGAGTAGTTTACCCGCCATAAGTATGTTCATCGTCAGTGCCGTTTACAAAAAAAAGAAAAGAAATGTCAATGAAAAACCATGGCAGGTAAATCCTTTATTTCAAACCGTACTCAATTATCATCATCAGGAATAGGTCTACTGGAATTTTAAGAGTAGTTTAGGAACATTTTATAATTCCTGGTTTCAGCCGAAACAATTTTATACCGAAAGTAATAAAAACAATTTTTTTGAAGAGATGTGGAATCGTCCTTTCTTACATTTTGTTGTGGTTTAAAACTAAATACATATATTTTATATATACATATATATATATATATATATATATATATATATATATATATATATATATATATATATATATTGATCCCTATATGAGATACATAGATATTCGAATATTCTATTAAATTTCTCTTTTATCTCTCAAACGTTGAGTTAGTAAAGAAGTTAAGAACATTAATTTTCCTCTCCCCAATTGACCAGTTGATTATGTTATAGTATATCTTTCTTTTGGTCCCTTGGTCTTACCGGATTCCAGGACCAGAATTCATCTGGTCTGGTGGAGTATCCAGCTAAGTATTGTGACTTGAAATAACATTACTTAGAGAAGGTGCCCTATCCCTCGTATGAGCTAATGCCAAGGAGATCTTATTTGGACTTCGAATACTATGTTATTTTGAATATTTGGTCAGGGTTTACTTGTAGGAGTAAGTATCCTCATGTCAGGTCGTCCTGACAAACCCTTGTACAGAGAGACCGAAGACACTTGAGGATGGTGTCTAGTAGGTAATTCAATATATATATATATATATATATATATATATATATATATATGTATATATATGTAGTAAATTAATTAGAGTCATCAATTAATTAGAGTCAGCAATAGTGTAAATATATTGTATTAATTTAAATTATACAGTATTTTTTATTTTAGTTGACATTGGCTACCCAAAAGCAAAGTTTGAATTGTCAGCTTACATGCTATTTGGGTTAAACTTTATATGTCAAATATACATAAGCATATGCTCTAACACACACTATATATATATATATATATATATATATATATATATATATAAAATATGCTCATCATCTCTTTGTGAATATACGCGAAATTTCCTGCATAAAAAGGAAGTTTTACAAACTTAGTCCTATTTCTCCGGTTATCATCACTGTAACAATAGGTACAATCTATTTGACATGTCGTTTGGAGAGGTGAGTTTATCATACTTTCCATGAAGTAAAGTTTATACCTAGCGTAAAACACTAATCTTTTTATATAATTGAGTTTCATAAGTTACAAGTACGCGAATGTAAAAAATTAAAGACAACAAAAAGCATATGCGTTATTATTAGCATCGCTAATTGGTCAACTGTCCAAATGTCTGCTTCTATGCATGTTGGACGTTAAAATCGATCTTGGATTCAATTCTTGTTTTAGGCATCTTTATTTTTGAATGGCAGGTGTTACAGGAAGACAAACAAAGAACACACACACATGCATATAAATTCGATCGACTATTGATACTTTCGGTTTAACAGAAATACTGGAAATCCTGCCCAGTGCGCTAAAAAAATACGCGGTGTATCTGTTCTTCAGCCGATGGTCTGAAAAGTGGTTATTCGCATTTGGTAGCTCTCCGGTGTGATTTCCAAGATTCCGGTGAAACCGCTGCTTTCGATGGGCGATCTAATAAATGTATAGTGTTATTTGTAATTTATATTAGGAACTCTTATAGCTGACGCACCATGTTTACGTGACTTCGCGTCGTCAGCGTTCGGGCAGGTCTCGGAGGCGCTCGAGAGTTTACGAAACTATTAACCGAGCAGCCGATAACTTTTTGAAGAAATTAATCGCGTTCAATAACAAAAAAAATGAATATCTATAATCCCTGTCAGCTCCTTAAAATCTCCCGAAGGACTAATTGAGTTTTTTTTAAAAAAATAAATGTGAAAACAAAACATTTAAAAAAGAGAAAGAAAACAACAAACGAAAATTTTTTAACAAATCAAACAAAATCATCTTTTGAAACTTTCCGGTGGTCAAACAAAAAATATCTTATTTGAAAACATTTAAAAACAAGTATTCCTTTGACAAAAAACAAACAAACAAAAATAAACATCTAATTAATAACAGTTGTTTAGCTATGGTTTGTTCGTTTTTTATTTTTATATATGTATTTTAGTTTGGTTTTCTTCGTCGTAATTTATCGGATGCCAGTCTTCAATTTAGCGTTTGGCAGTTTTCGCCTTGTCAACTCTCGGACGCTTCCGTAACCTGCCCGAACGTTGACGACGCGAAAACATGGCGCGTAATCTATAAGAGTACCTAATATTATGATCTTACACACGTACTTTGACACTCTTGCCTTTTATCCTATATAAAAACAGTATTATACTCTATATATATATACATACATACATACATACATATAAGTGTGTGTGTGTGTGTGTGTCGGGCGAGCGAGCTCGGAAGCGTAGAGGTAAGATCCAAGACTGCTGATTACAGTTGCAAGTGATCTGGCGATCCGGTTTCGAATCTTAGCGTAAATAAGCTTGCCACTTCTATCCACACTGGAGAGCCGCGTTACGACGAAGAAGCTATGTTTCGATGATATATATGTAAACTATGGGTTGAGCTCGCTAGTAGGAGAAATAAGTGTTACAACTTTACGTAAAGCAATACTCTTCCATCTAGAATAGAGTTCTCCGGCCAACCAGTTTCGTGAATTAAAACAAAAAGACACCCTCACTATAATCTCTCTTATTTACCCGTTTTTGGTTATTTAATACGGAAACATAACACCCAATGACGAAGTGAACACACGTTGCTATTCGAAGTATTGCTACGAGGAAATTATTCATAAACAGTTCATAAACAGCTGGCTGGGATTGGCTCCATCTACGGTAATGTAAATAAAAATTTTAAAAATTATAATTTCTCCTACTTTCGTGGCCCGAGAGATTATTTAGAGATGGGATTGCTGACTACTGTACTAGCGGTTGGATTTATAATCTCAACTTGAACCACTCACTATGAGGAACCGTATAAAAAGGGGTTTTAATTTAAACAATTGTTTCTGCAATTTCAAAACATAAATTATCGTGATAATAAAATCCAAGGTATTTTCAAAATGGCTTCACCAGATAAATAAATATTTTTTGCCTTGATTGTGTTAGCAAAACCTATTTCACTGGTGAAACCTTTTTGAAAATACTTTGAATTCTATTATTAAAAGATTGTATATTTTTGAAATAAGCAGAAACATTTGTTTGAATCAAAAGGATTTTGAAATAAATTCGAAACATATATATATATAGACAGAGAGAGAAAAGGAGAGAGAGAGGGGGGGGAGAAAATTAATCATATTAAAAATGTCTTACTGAACGATTCGCCGATGTTTATGCCTAGTTATACACGATTAGAGTGCATCTCGCCAAACACTCCATTATTTCTAATCGAGCTCGACTAAACCGCAGAAACCGATTCGCATCCGAGAAAACCCGCGTGTTTTTACGCGTCTGCTCCCAACCTTGCTTTACCTCGGCACGTCCTTCCTCTTCGTATCTATCATCTTTCCCACCTGTAAAATATCATAGTAACGCACGCGCGCATCTTGACAAGCACGCAGGCGCGTAACATCCCTACAGGTGATAAGACTTATAGAGTTCACCGTATTACTTCTGTTGTGAAGCGTGTTCTCATATTTCTTTTTCAATTGCCAAGAAAAGATTATCTCTCTCCCCTTATAATATATATATATATATATATATATATATTTGTTGAATATAAAAGACAAATCATGTCTAGATATCCTTTGGTAGATCCTTTCAATAGTCCGAATTAGGATCTTAGTTTCGGAGGGGAATTGGCTGATGAATTTGCCATAGTTTGGATTTGTCTCCCAAGTACTTGGGAGACAAATCCAAACTATGGCAAATTCATCAGACTCTTATATCCATCAGTCTCTTATATTCAACAATACTTGCCTGCAAGAGAAGATGCTGCCTAGATACACTCACACACACACACATATATATATATATATATATATATATATATATATATATATATATATATGTGTGTGTGTGTGAATGAAGCAAATCGATCTTCACTTAAAGCGCTTGAGATAAAAAAGAACTCTCGGATGCACATGTCATGAACTACAACCGGAGACCCGGAAACTTGGTCGCCGAGTCGAGACTACGATTAAGAAAATAACGAAACGAGAAGATTCCGTCGTCTTTAACCAGACATTGGTCAAACGCTGTCGTTAAGTGATATCGCTTTCTGTTTCTTCGTGTAATGCAAAGCTTTTTGTAAACAAACAAATTGAGCACTGTAATAGAAACCAACTACTATCTCCCTCGGAAATCACATAATTTCGTTGACTTCCGTTAACTCAAGGTTAAATTTTGACCCCCCAAACGTCAATCACTCCTCCATTCAAATAATGGCGTTTGTTATGTAACAATAATATTCTAAACACACAAAATTGAAACGACAAAAAGACTTATATCTATCCTGTTGAGCTATCGGCCGAAACAGCAATTAAGTTGTTCGGAAAAAGGTTAATTAAGCACAACTTACCAAAAACATAATATATAGATTAAAAAATAGATGGAACTGATTGTATCCTTCCACTTTAGATGTTTACAGCATACTGAAAACCGAGACATCAATGTTGCCAATATACATCAGACAGTAGGTGTAATATTTGAAAGACACTCCAATTTTTATGATTAACTATAAATATCTTATTAAAATAGAGATGTGGTTGAAATATGGTTGATTATCTTTCTGGTCATAAAAAGAGGGCAATGGCGCTAATGTGCTAAGGTGTCTTCCTTTTTAATTTTCAAAACTACCAAGCTCTTATGAGAATGAACACTTGGAAGCTACGTTTGAACAAAACCGACGTCAAAGTCTCAGAGAAATATTTAAGGCGCTTAGGTATGTGAATTGTGTCCGGCAATGGTAAGCAAATTGGTAAGGCGAAAAACTCGATAAAAGGGTTCCACATGAACTGAATGAATGTTTTCTTTCTGAAATCGACCATTATTTGATGAACAACTTAATATATAGAAATATATAGGAGGTAGAGCGTCGGACTGTGTCACAATCCGTAGTGACTGATCTTTGGGGTTGATTCGCTAGGTATCTTGCCACACTGATGAGTGTTGAAAAGACGAAACAGCCATCTTTCGATTACGATATACAGTCAAACCTCGGTTCATGAAAGTATCCGAACTGGAATAATTCGGATTTCAAACAAAAAATTCAAGCGGGAAATGCCTCGGTTTTCTAACAAAATTTCGTTTACCGAACCGCGCCGACGCCAACCGAAGCATACCGTCTGATTAAACGTTAACAGTTCTGTGCAGAGTTGCTACTCCTGGATGTTTAAATCCAGGTCTGAGGTTTCTTTTCTTTTATCAATCTGGGTTTTCTGTTCGGAACTATATTTTTAAATACCTGCTAAAATTAAAAGTATTACAAAATTTGGAATAAAATAGTCAAAATAAACACTAAAAATAGTTGAGAGCATATTTTTTGCGAAATAAGGTTTGATATTATACATCATAGTTAGTATTGAAAACAATATAATTGATGCATTGCAAAATAAATTTATATTCTGGAAGCTATTACGATTAAACCCCTAAAACCCAGCATTAATAAAATAGGATATAATACTGGCACTAATACATTAAATATTTTAAATCACTAACCCTACTACCCCTAGAACTTAAACTATTCTTTAAAAAAAAACATCCGAAATTAAATGAATATAAAAACGAAAGAAAAAAAAACGCCAAAGTTTAAATATAGCAACCATGTAATATAATGTCTACCATGAATATGATCAACGACGATCGAAAGTGCTCGGTGGAAAAATACACAAAACTAGGGTTTTTTTCATCATCAACTAGGTCTAAACATCCGAAAACATGTACGGCAACAAGAGAAAGAAAAATCGCAAAAAGATTATCAAACGATAAAGTTCCATGGTCTTTAACAAGGCTTGTATTAATATATATATATATATATATATATATATATATATATATATATATATATATTATATTTAGACAGCAAGTCATTATTTAAGCAAGTCTGGTTGAATACCATGGAATTTTCGCGTTTTGTAATTTTCTTAGTAATGTTCTCAACGCGGCGAGCAAGGTTTCGGGTCTCCGGTGGTAGTTGGTATAATATGACCCCGAGGGTTCTTATTTAGTCCATATCGAGCGCACATGCGTAGTAGGACCGAGAACATTACTATTAAAATTACAAAACACGAAAATTGTTGTATTCAACCAGACACACACACACTATATATATATATATATATTATATATAAAGATAGATGAAAGAAGAGGGATAAACGTGTACGTATGACAAATTTATTTCAACTTCGATTGTTAAATGCAAGGTGTACTCGGTAAAAACATTTGTCATTCGTACATGTTTATCCTCTTCTTTCATCTATCTTTATAATTGCTCTATCTCGTATATTGATTTAGCTTAAACCATTTCACAATAGGTTCTATCTACTAAAAGTATACTTTTAGTTTCATATTTATTTATATATATATATATATATATATATATATATATATATATATATATATATATATATATATGACACACGACAGTTTTTAGAAGAGGGGATGGCGTAGAAAAACGGGATCTAATCCTCAATACCAGCTTTTTTCCATGAGCGTTCTTTCAACAAGTGAGAGCCCCTCAGGCGACAGGCAATAAACCAATCCGTTCACAACTTGGAGGTACTGTCGGCGAGGAAGACCTCCCGTGACTTCGAACGGTCATCTCCTCTACCAGTTAGGGTGTGTACGTTACCAACGATCGCCCTTTTCTTTAACTCGTTTATTTTGATTAATAAGGCTCCATACTCCACCCCACTCATTGGCCAAGCGGTTGTGTTGGTCAGATATGTTCGCGTAGTAACGTTTAACTGTGTGTATGGGAAAAGTAGTTACGTTCGGCTGTCTATATGAGAGAAGTTACTTTGTATGGTGGCGGGAGAGTAAAGTCCTACTTCGCACGTGCAGTAAAGTTAGACATGAAGTCAATTTAACGTATGTGTGTTGGGGGGTCCAGCCCCGGTGAAGGGGGCAATCTGGATGAGTACAAAAATAGCCGACAACGGAACCATCAGTATTCCCCATTAAGGGCGCCTCATACGATCGCCAAATAAACCAACCCTTTCCCAAATGAGGTGGTAATGGCTGGGAGGATGGTCTTGTTCAGACAAAAGGGTCAGTCTCTTAATAAACAATACCCTTGAATTATTATGTGCAAAACTGTTACCCGGTTGGTATAAATAAGAGCCGAAAACGCTGAGTGGGAGGCGTAAATAGGTTTGGTTGTATGTATGAGGAACGTAGATGGGTGTACTTGTACGTATGAGAGACGTAGATGGGTGTACTTGTATGTATGAGAGACGTAGATGGGTGTGTTTGTATGTATGAGAGACGTAGATGGGTGTGCTTGTATGTATGAGAGACGTACATGGGTTTGCTTGCATGTATTAGAGACGTAGATAGGTTTGCTTGTATGTATGAGAGACGTAGATAGGTTTGCTTGTATGTATGAGAGACGTAGATAGGGTTGCTTGTATGTATTAGAGACGTAGATAGGTTGGCTTGTATGTATGAGAGACGTCGATAGGTTTGGTTGTATGTATGAGAGACGTCGATAGGTTTGGTTGTATGTATGAGAGACGTCGATAGGTTTGGTTGTATGTATGAGATACGTCAATAGGTTTGGTTGTATGTATGAGAGACGTAGATAGGTTTGGTTGTATGTATGAGAGACGTAGATAGGTTGGGTTGTATGTATGAGAGACGTAGATAGGTTGGGTTGTATGTATGAGAGACGTAGATAGGTTGGGTTGTATGTATGAGAGACGTAGATAGGTTGGGTTGTATGTATGAGAGACGTAGATAGGTTGGGTTGTATGTATGAGAGACGTAGACATCCAGTAGTGTGGCCCATCTTTAGCAAATATATAAAGAAAGTGGAATTTTCAAAAAGATTTTTTATGTAAAATAAAATGCGTTAAAAAAAATAAATATATATTTTTGATTACAACTTTTATGGTACGATCATATATAAAAAAAGGAACACTTTTTTCGTTTTTATTCGTTTATACCACGTATCTACCGACGCGCTCACCTGTAGTAATGATAATAAATCACACACGCATGCACGTTGACAACCACGCATGCGCATTAGAACTCCACAGGTGATAAGACTTTCACAAAGCGAACATTTAAAAAAGACAACAAATTCTTCCTTTGTTCACCGCGTTCAAATTTTGCCTTTTCTATTAGCGAGAAAACGCTATATATATATATATATATATATATATATATATATATATATATATATAATGTTTTTAATTGAAGGATTAGTAAATATTCCTCTGCGAACTATAATAATTTAGCAAATAAAAAATACAACTTTATGAAAATAACAAAAAAAGTACGACATAAAATCAGAAAATGCTACGAGTTACGTTTGGAAAAGTTCGTTAAAAGAAAGAAGATTATCTTTTTAGGTAGGGAAATGTCTTCATCGTGACACGGGCTAATTTGAATAATTTAATTAACATGAACAAGAAAAGGAAAATATGCGCGCACGCATATATTGATGATTTAAATTATTTTCAAAGCATGTTCCAAATAAAAAGTATATACAAAGGTATTATAGTTGTTTACATCTGTTTCGAGGCAGTGTTTATTTTAAGTCATGCAATGAGCACTACTTTTTAAAACACTGGATTATCTTCAGAACAAAATTATATATATGAAAAAGTAACGTCTCGGAATCGACAAAAGAGCTCAATATCATTTCAGATAGAGCTTTATAACAATACTAGATCATTAAAAGTGGCGCATCTTAACACTTGACTACAATATCACGGTAGACCCAATCTTAGCATTTAAATGCATAGAGACGTACAAGACGCTTCGGACGATCGGGTCTATTGTAAAAATTCAGTTATTTATAATTGTTTAATATATATATATATATATATATATATATATATATATATATATATATATTGTTGAATATGACAGCCAACTTATGTCTGGATATCCTTGTGTGGATCCTTTCCATTTGCCGAATCAGGATTCTGATTCGGCAAATGGAAAGGATCCACACATAAGTTGTCTGTAATACAAATGTAGTTGAATATGACAGAGAAAATGCTGTCTAAATATATGTATAAAAATAATGAATTAAAACTGTCGGTTGTCCTATTTTTTATTTTTAATCATTACAAATCTCTAAAAATGCACTTGCCTCCCCACAAAGGCACTATTATAACATATCAACTGTTTTGTGCGCGTAAAGTCTGCTATCTTGATTCGACTCGGTTCCTATTCTAAGAAGTTGATATTCATGCAATCACGCTTCAATCCACAAACAGTTGGTTCGCAGTATCACGTCTCTTCAGTATGGCTAGACGTAGTGTTTCAAGGCGCCATTCGAAACCTGGTCGCTAGGTAAGCAGTCGGGACCTCGTATCTCTACGTCATTACTTTCGCTACGAAAGTAAGAGATAATATCATATTTTTATATGTTTACATTCGCATTATCGACTTCCTAGATATCCAAATAAAGACAGGAAAGTTTTTTGACGAGGGTTACTTAATCATTGAACTCATTTATTACTTGGGCTATTTTAAGTAAGTTAGTCCATCGAGTAAACGTGGTATTTTGGCAATTTGTTGGTATGACTGCGATGGATGAAAGGTTTTATTTACTTGCCTCCCCACGAGGGAAAAGTTAAACACAAGGTCAGTTTTAAATATGAATGATCCAGATACCCTAAAAAATAGGTCCTTTCTGGACTGGAAACAAAAATACCCCCGATCAGCCCTTCACAAACGAAAGTGGCCCAGTCAACAGGCAACAAACACACTTCTCTCTGAAAGAAGGATGATATGCCTAGCAATGGACAAAAAGTGACTGGTGACAAACTTTGTTAGTACGAATGTTAGCTTACAGCTAAAATAATGTTGACACTGTTTTTCTATCCGATCAATAAAGTTAAGTAACGTTGGGCTTGGTAAGTACTTAGATGGGTGACCAATTTGGGAATTCTAGGTAAGAAAACACCCCGACCAGGTGTTTAAATGTGCACCGTCGTGCTGGGAGTATAGCCGGTGACAAGCAAGATGATAAGATTACATATAGACAGAATATGACATATATATTGATACGATGTTTCGCAACTGTTGAGATGAGGATTAATTATTTGGATTATTCGAAAAACAAGAATCTGTTTAAGGCTTCCAAAATTTAATATAGAATAATCAGTTTTAAGTGACAGTCTTCTGGGCGTTAAGGGTCCAATCCTCGGTACAGGGTATACTAAGAATATAATAAAGAATTATTTAAGACATCTACCCGATCATGGCTGATAAAACGAGAACAATCTACCCCATACTGTTTAGTTCGGAATGCTGTAAAGAAGGTCGGAGGTTATATCGGCCGAAACGTTGTGAAAATAGCAGGATGAGAACAGTAGTCCTATTAATAATCAAACACCCTCGTAGTTTTTATATAGTATATATAGATAAACTTACTTACTGAACCAGCTGAACTTGTCCTGCCTATTTAGATGAACTAAACACACACAAACAACGAACATGTGATTTGTTGAGGAGGTGGCAATCAGAAACCCAATGTAACAAGTATTTCCAATAAAACAAATACTACCAACGTCTAACATGTTTGGTATAATGGTAAGTGTTCGCTAATGGGCTGAGAGACTGGGGTTCAATCCTCAGTCGACGGTGGCTAAGTGGTTGTTGTGGACTGAGGACCGGGTTCGAATCCAGTTCGTTCCACAGAAAAACTTTCATCAAAACCCACACCTGACCTTGCGGCTAACCTCATGGGGAGGAGGTAAATAAAATACCAAAGACTCAAAAACTGGTACTTGATTCCCCCTTGCTAAACACTCGGCATAATAAGGTGAGGATCAAGGGTAAGTGGGGTAATGCTGGGAAAGGAATGGCGCCCTTCATTACACCTCGGTTTAGTAGCTAATGAAAAGGGAGCTATTGGGTCGCCCTCAACTATGGTCGACCACTTGTTACTTTATAACCTTTTTTGTTATAACACGTGTTGATATCCACATGTTATCCAAATCAGCGTTTTTGAAGGAAGTAAAAGAAAATAACTTATGATGCAGTGTAAATAATAACAAACCTGTTTGTATCAACTGGAATATTTTTACTTGTCACTACCAGTTATTCCGTTATTCTCTCGTTCCGTTATTCCCGTTTCTGATTTTCTCACAATCAATTCTTTAGCTTTTCATTAAATTTTCCATTAAGTTATGATAGCCAGAAACGCGAAAACTGACGGAGCCAGATTTTCCGGGAGGTGGGGACTGCCGGTTGTCTCCCTAGCAGGAAGGGGAGGGGGGAAATACCCTAAAATAACTAACAATATTTATTTTTTTGCGCAACTATGAAAAAATTCTAAATTTTGTTAAAAACTAACAAAATCTTAGTGAAAACGTATTGATGTCACCAATTGCTAAAAGATTAGATTTTCCACAATTGGTATGGACGTATTTTTCAAGCATAACTCAATCCCAAAACCGAGGAATATGTTCTCACATATTTTGTGAGATTATAAAGTTCATATATTTCAAATCGGATTTTCGGGAAATATTTAAACACTGTGGCTAGCGTGTTTTCAGCGGTCGTCAAAGAAGTGCACATTTTATTTATCATAAAACGTTATTTCCTATAGAAACATTGTATTTTATTGTAGCAATAACGCACTAACTGCCCGCAATTGCCTAGAGATGAACAAGGACAGGCGTGTACTCTTGCCCCTAGCCCTGAACCTCATATGATCATGCTGGTTCTTACTTTTTTTAAGATCTACAATCTTCATTTTTTTTGCTTTATAAATTAAATGTTTATGGATGACCGTCGATATTATCGTAAAAATGACTGATGCAAAATTTATATCACCATTGAATTCGTCGCAAAATGTTATGTTTAATCTCGGTATAGGACTTTGTTTTCAATTGCACCCTCAGAGGGAGAGAGGGGGTACAACATTTATCTTATTTAAGTAAAGTGTAGTATCTGTTAATTGTTTTTTTCTTCTCTTCGGTCAGTGAAAGAGAAATCTTTCTAGACTGAACCAATTTTTATTTTTATCCCGGTCTAGAGTGCTCCTTTGTTGCTGGATTTTCCCCACATTAAAAACCGACCTCTAATCTAACTTTGTCCTCGTGGGGAGATAAGTATAAAGGGACAGTCATGATAATGATCATCATTATCATCGTAAAAAGTTTTCGACGTTTTTCGTTCAAAACACGATCTGTCATTACTTCCTTCCTCCTTTGTTTCACTGACTGATTGATCTAGAAGTTCAGGGACAGTTACTAGGCCATCTTTTCGATAGTTTTCCTTTTTTCTGCACTCTTCCACCATACCTTTTAGACATACAGCAGAATACAATCTATCATTCCTTAACTGTCTTCAAACACCTTATCTTTCACACTAACTTGTTTAGTTGACTGATTGATTCAGAACTCCAGAAACATACGTTATCGCGCTAACTTTCCGGTTGTTTTTTTGCTTTTTCAGCACCCTTTCACCATTCCTTCTAGACATACCTTACAGCAACGGTTGATCTTTTTGTATTTCCATAAAATCTTAACACTTTCCATTTAACTACAGTTGCCATATGCGTGCGTTTCGTCCATCTTTTATTTTAATATGATTCGTTTTATAGATATTAATGTCGTTCTTTATAGCAACTAGGCTTGATTCAATTTTCGAACGAAATATGGTTTAATTTAAGTAATGAAATCTTCTTCATTGACCATTTGGACTAGTATAAGTGATGGCAAAGTGGTTAAGACTTCGGTTTATCATCGAAGAGGACAGGGTTCGATTCACCGAATCCGAAGAATAATTTATTGTCTTAATTAATGGGCTACTAAAAACACAATCTAAATATACGAACGGGTTTAACTCCAACTCCTTCTCCAAAAAATATCAACCATGCAATTATTAATAAAAATCCATAATACTTTTTTGCAATCTAACCATAGTTGCAACAAATACACTTCAGTCTATGCTTGACTTATCCACCACGTTTCAGTCGTGAATGTCCAACAGTTTTCTGTTTTATCGACATTCAATGATAACTACATCTGGATATACCTTGATTTTGGTTGTTATGGCTATCTTCGGTTCGGAAATTGTCGAGGGATTGTTTTGGTAGAGACTATCTGAGAGATGACTGCACAGATAATATAACACGTTAATAGTTTTTTTTAAATACACTTAATTCTGTTTCAAAAGTCAATTAGGGCAAAACATTTCCCGTGTTTTTTAAAAAATAAATAAGCGCTAAGTAGCTAAAAGTATCACGGACAGACGAATGTTCGTCTTTGATGTATATATATATATATATATATATATATATATATATATATATATATATATATATATATATATATATATATATGTGTGTGTGCCTGCCGTGTATTCTTGTTATCATTACAACTATTATCATTATCAACCTCACTAGTATTATTTTTTATTATTATCATAATTATTAATACCACAATCATTATTAATGTCATAATTTATATTGCTATTATTACTATTGTCACTGTTATCATTATTATGTATCGTATTTATTTATCAAGCGTATTAAACAACTAGTACCAGCATTTGACGTTGTCGTGGAAGTAATGCGAACCTTGTGTACGCATGCTCCCAGCCATGAACCCCATATTACCATTTTTTCCATTCTTTGTTTATTTCTAAAATAAAGATGCCATCTTTCCTGTTCATGGATGTACGGCGCGACCCCCCCCCATGATATTAATGAAAAAAAGTTAACACAAAATTAATAAAAGTACTTGATTTCTCGTAAAATGTTATTCTAGAAAAGTTGTGTTTTATCTTGACATAGGTCTTTGTTTTCAATTGCATCCAAGTTAAGCGATAATTGGAATCGTAACTTGAACGAATAGTGAGGACGATTGTAACGGGTTTATTATTAAATTTAAGCAATTTGAATTTTGTAATTGTAAACTTATCGATCTCGATAACAACGAAACCAACCTTCTTTTTCATATTTATAGAGCGAAAGGTTCTAGGTATGATCTAAGTCTATTCAGTGGTGAGACTCCAATTTGGTCCACTCTAACCCGGAGGAGTGGCAGTAAATGCCCCTTCTATAGATTAAATAGAACCTTTTACAGACTATTTGTTTATAAAATAGTCGTCTACAAATCGAATTAGTCTACAAACAAATCGTCTACAAAACATATTTACGGTTTCGGCGTGAAATCACCAACAACGCTTGACATGCCGTAAACACCCAACAACCAATCATATATAAAGAGAAAATGATAACTTTTATTATACCAAGGAAATGTTCCAACTGTTTAAATTAATGTTTTACTTGAGATTACTATCCTTGTTAAGTCGGGACTTATAAAAGTCTTCATTTACTTTGTTAGTCGTAGTTGGTCATGGGAGTTCAGCCTGACCCAACTTTGAGAATGTGACTTCGTTGTCAACAGGTACTTGTTTTATTTTCTATTTTTCTATGTTAGAAATGTTCTGTTAAAGGTTGTCTTTAGTTTATATTGAGATAGCTTTGTAGCTCAATTTAAATGCACGTTACTGGCGAAGCAGTCATTATCAAAGCCAAACTTATTTTTATTCAGTTAGTCATTAACGAAATAGAGACATAGGTAAAAAATCGTATCAAGAGAATTTACGTGATTTAGTTGAAATATATCTCTCTTCCTCTCTATATATGTACATACCTAACTAGAAAGGAATATATATATATAGAATAAATATGAAACTAAAAGTAAACTTTTAGTAGAAAGAACCTATAGTGAAATGGTAAAAGCTCAATATACGAGCTCTATCTTATATATATATATATATATATATATATACTAATGATAATAGAATTAACGATAAGTGAAGTATCGTAAAGTGATCTATCGCGATGAAATATATATATATATATATATATGCATATTTATTTGTAATATTATAGATCTGAACATCTGTAATATTATAAAAAATATATATATTTATAATATTATAGATCTGAACATCTTTAATATTATAAATATATATATACATATTTATTTATATAATAGATCTAAACATCTGTAATATTATATATATATATATATATATATATATATATATATATATATATATATATTTATTTATATTATAGATCTAAACATCTGTAATATTAGATATATATATATTTATTTAAATATTATAGATCTGAACATCTGTAATACTATATATATATATATATATATATATATATATATATAGTTAGATATGTTAATGTATTAGAGATACATGTATATTCCAGATCTTAATTTCTGTAATATTATAAATAATATTGCGCTCTTATTATTAAATAATCGAGGACTCTGGAGTTTTGTTTCTACCAAATTAAACTAAGAATTATATATATATATATATATATATATATATATATATATATATATATATATATATCAAAGAGATACAGAATGATAGACACATACATATATATAGAGAGACATAAACATATAAAAGATATATGCATATTATAAAAACATGTATATATCAATCTCTCTAAATATGTTTTTACAACATGCATATATATTTTTACATGTTTTTGTCTATCGAAATATCTAACTAATGGTAGCTACGACTGAAAGATGTTCTGAAATGTGTAGTCCCACTATGTTTGTATGAATAAAACTTTTTTCTATATATATATATATATATATATATATATATATATATATATATATATATATATATATATATATATATATTTCTATCAATCTCTCTTTATATAAGAATAAAACTGTTACTTACTCAAAGTTGGTTATTTTGAAAAAAAATCACTTGTAGCCTTTATTTTCTTATTGTGAAATTCGTTTTAAGCAAAGATGTGAGACTTTTCTTACTTTAACACACTACCTTTTTCCTACCTGATAAGGTAAGTAGATTCAAAATAAAACTGACTCTACATCTATTCATGCGCTTAGCATACGATTCGCATTGAAAAATAAAAACTTGAACTTCTAAACTTTTGAGAAGCAGTACTGTTGAAATTTTAGATTTTTATTCTTTTTTTAAGTTTAAATAACATTTATAATTGATTGCAAACATTACAGCATTTTATAAAAAAACAATGCCCTTTTTTATTTGATCTGGATTGAAAGGAACTCTTTCATAAACCAATAAATTTAATATTAAAGAAATATGATACATATCGTTACACACACATAGTTTATATACATATATATAAGGCATGATACAATATCTATAACATATATATATTATACGCATATACTTTACATATTTATACATACATACACGCATATATATGTATGTAAAAGAGATAAGAATAAATGAAACAGGAAGAAATCATCAGGAAAATATACATACATATATATATATATATAAATTTATTGTCTTTTTTATTCCTGAAGTCATTTTACTGGTGTTGTCTTTTAGTACTGAAATCTGGTGGTTTTTCTCAAGAGACTTCTGTATGTGATGTTTTAAAAGGCGCTGACGAAAAATGTTTTGTAATCATCAAAAATAATGAAAAATAAAATATTTCCAAAACGTCTTGGAAACGATCGTACGTCTCTCTCTCTCTCTCATATATATATATATATATATATATATATATATATATATATATATATATATATATATATACGCACATATCCATATAAATATGTGAATATTTAAGGTATATTTAGAGTTCGAATATACGACAAAACTTATAAACTAAAAAAGACAAACTAATTAGGACAAAAAAGACTAACACAGAGATTTGAATCAAATGATGTCTCCGTGTTTTTGTTTAATGTTGTTTGCCGTTTTGCCTATATGCTGTATCCATTTTATATATACGCACATACATTATATATATATATATATAATTTAAGGATGCACATATGCGACAAAAACAAACAACATTAAACTTTTAAAAGTTCATAAAAATAAGTAAAACATGTGCAGTCTCTATGCGATCGTGACTATTTGAATAATGCAACCAATAATACTTTTTAGTTTATTTCGTACCAAAATGAATATGAGATCTATGAATATCTACCCGGAGAAAAGAAATTTACTGCAGTATTGGGCAGTCTGTTCAGTAGCCTATGAGAAGGGGGGGGGGTAGAGTGTCCTGCGATCACCCGTAGTGGAGTGATGTACACAATCATTAATCACAACTTTTGTTGCATTACGGGGACAAAAAGTAAGCAGTTCACTTTTAGATATTTGTCCTGGTGGATTTTGAACAAAATATAATGATGCAGATATTAGTTTAACTGCAGTTATCGTAGGGGAGTGAACGGGTTTTATTTGGGGTCATCGGTACGCGTTTTCAACCTATTCGTGGATTTTCAACAGAATGTAAACTTTGAGGAGTTGCTATCTTTAGTCAATTTGGGGCATTTTCGCCTCCTTTGAGACCAACTAGAATTCCTCCGAAAAGGATTTCTGCGTATATAATTTAATGCAAAGTTTTGTGAAAAGCTAAGTAACATGTTGGGGGAAAAAAATCAGAAGCCAAACGGAATAAGTGAATGAGGAAACAAGACGATCACGGATAGTGACAAAAACAGAAGTTCTTTCCAATTAACATCGAGGATCGATGAAAGAAAACAAAACTTAAAAGAGTTTGTTTACATGTATTAAAGAATGTTTGTCAGAACGACGCTATAGTTTTCTTATCAAACACGATGTTTGTTTTCAAAACAAAATTCAACAGCCACAGGTGAAGTTATTACAGAAGACAACATCTTTGGTGTCTAGAATATTTTTATCCTTCGGAAAACATTGTTAATCCCTAGCTTAGAATTACGAAAAAAATACAATACTCATTAAATTTCTTTTAAAATTTGTTTTATGTGTAAAAACAAATGTTCAAAGTTTTTTTTTATGTAAAAAGTGTAACTATTACCGACATAAGACAAAACACGATAACACAACATGGCCGGCAGCGATTAAAATGAAGTAAGATTTTCAAGAGTTTAGAAATTAAATCAGGATTTTTATTTTCAGATAAAAATTACAATTTTAAACTTTTATCCAAAATGAGGGCGAACAACGTTCGAAATATAGGAGATATATTAAGGGCTCCTATAGTACAATTGAACTGTGATTTGTAAATAAAAATAAAAGGTTTTCATTTTTATAAACAAATCCTTGTCGGGTACCTGTTACGGATACCGCAGCCTATGGTCTGAAACCGCATTTTTGGCCAAACTGGTTTTGTTTACCTGTCTTTGCAGCGGCAAGGTGAGACACGGGGTGAAGTTATAGTGGGAATCCTGCTCCTCCCCACGAAAAGGGTACTCTTGGTAAATAATAAATCCCCTCCCCTCAGTTTCGAAAAGAGGAGATGAAAGCTAATGAAGACTAGGATCAAAAGTACTAAAAATATAAAAACAAATATATTTTTATGTACTCATCATTCAAAACACGTTCTTGCCCCCAAAAATATAAAACAATTAAGTAATCATTACTATTACCGACATAAATTATTTATAGGGAAATACAGTTGGGAAATTAGTCAAAAACAATTTATTTTGCTTTACCTACTCATTTGTGACCTATTTGCGTTGAAAATATTTAATAGAAGTGATACGCTTTTAAAGTTCGTGTAAATACCGATTCCGAGCAAAGTAGCCATATTTGTTTAGTCAGTAAGTAACGTAAAGACAGATGGTGATTTTGCTCAGTACGCGAACTTTAAAGGCTTATAACTTCTATTAAATATTAAATAGTTTTTCTTTTAACGCAAATAGGTCACAAAGTAGTAGGTATTTCCTTAAAAGTAATATACGTCGGTAATAGTTAGCATTGATGGTAATTATTACCATCTCAAGATGAAAAGAACGCAACAGTAAACAATAATAATAAATAAAAAAAACAACAAAAAAACTACATACTTGTCATGTAAATACATCCCAGCGAAGAATTGATAAATACGTGTGTTCGTTCATTTTTTTTAAGGGTGGGGTGTTGTTTTGATTTTTTTTTTCACGCACAATGCAAAAAAAAAACCGGAGTTGGAGTTTGTATAATAAAAAGAAGTTTGTTTTTTTTTAAAAAGGCAGTTAAGGTATATTATCCATCGTTAACTGTTGCGACAGTCCTCGCAGGATACGTAAACGGAGAGGCTTCCGTGAAGACATTTCGCCGTGTGGAGTGTTGTGAAAGCGTAGATCGCCGTGGACATTGGGGAGAGCACGTGCGCGGAGGGCGACGTAAGCCGACGGAATGTAAACGCCGGTCGAGAAGCAACACTCGCACGAAAAATAAAAATAAAACAGCAGCAGCAGGAGCGACGAATTGCAGTGATAGTAATGTTGGTAGTAGTAGCAGTAGCAGTGTTATTATGATATTAGTGAGAGGGAGAGAGAGAGAGAGAGAGAGGATGGGGGGAGGGGTACCGGGCTGTAAACGACTTCGCAAAGCTGAAGACATTGGAGAGTAAGGTGGGTGGAAAAGGAGAGTAAGACGAAGGGGATGGGGAAAAGGAGTGCAAAGCTGTGAAGAGATAGTGAATTAAAAGAAGCGAACACACGCACAATGCGTGTCGCACTTTTACGCTATTAAAATATCGACAAGGCAGAGACGCAGATGGGAAGTTGCGCCCGTGAGATCTATTTTCAACGGACGTATAAAATGCACCCCACAACTTCTCTAAAATGTTTCTTATTTATTTTTTTAGAAAAACAAACCAACAAAAAACAAACACAAACTTCGAATTGCTATCAATTATGCATCACCTTTTCATATTACAAATTCCACTTTTAATCGATTGTTAAATTTTACGTGGGTATTTCATTTTGCCACCCCTCCTCCACTCTATAATAAAGACCAATGTGTATTTATTTGTCTATAAATAAATATAAATCCGTCCCGCCACACAAAAGTTAGCGAGTAAACCATACCTTTTTTCTAGTCCGCATACGTAACCATTACAAGTGATGAGGAGAAGCGAGAAAGCAAATAGCAAGTCAGAAAACCCCCGTCGCCTGAAATGAATCTAGAAAAAAAATCCTCCATTCTAAATAAAAAGTCAACGGTTGGTGGTTTATTTTGTCTCTAGGTAATCAAAAATTATAACAATTTATATATGAAAAAATAAATTATTGATGTAATTCTATGATTTTATATGAATATTACTTCGAACACTGATGAAGCATAATTTTTTTCCTGCGAGATGTACACTTGCTTGGCACAATAGTTAATGTTCGCTAATGAGCCGGGAGACCGAAGTTCAATCCTCGGCCGATCCATACCTAAGACTCAGAAAATGGTACTTGATACTTCCTTGCTAAACATTCAACATTATCAAGTGAGAAACCAGGGTAAATTAAGTAATCCAAGGAAAACATCTCGGTGTAGTAGCTAAGGAAAAGTTGACCTTCTGGTCGTCCTCGACTACGGTTGATCTACTTTTTACTTTGAGAAATAAGTTTAACGTAAAATGAATCCGAGGACCACCCTCTATATTTTGTGTGATTGAACTTTTTTTCTGTTTTTAAAGTTCTTCAAATTACTATCAAATATATTTTATATTATATGTATTTCTTCTGTGTTTTTCTCAATAAAGCGGAGTTTGCACTAGATCTGTTTGGCTGCCACGGGTACATTCTGACCGATGAGTCGCTCCATCTGTCGCCAAAGCTCTGAAGAGATGTTTGTTATATACAGTTCCTTGTCTTCCCAAATTGTTATATACAGTATCCTGTTATCCCCAATTCTCACCCATTTAGTACCAGCCGCTCAACGTGGCGTAACTTGGACAATCTTACAGTCTAATTTCAACGTGATTATATCCGTATCAATTCAGGTCTATCACTGAAGCTGAAAGCTGGCTGTAGTAAAGTGGATACCGACATTGACTGAGACCTGAGTGTGCCAAGTTCGAATTATTTCAGTTCCATAGCAGAACTTTCGCTATAGATGTTGGCAACATTCATGGTCCTTCCTGCAAGTAATTGATTCTAGAAAGAACTGAGGAAACCATTGGCAACAACAGAATCGAGCCTGTCAAGAACATGTCATGCACATTCTTTTTTATTATTTTTTTTAATAAAGTTGCTAAATTCGCGAATATTTTCATATATATATATATATATATATATATATATATATATATATATATATATATATATATATATATATATATATATATTTATATATATATATATATTTATATATATATATATATTTATATATATATATTTATATATATATATATATATATATTTATATATATTTATATATATATATATATATATATCTATATAAATATATATATATATTTATATATATATATATATTTATATATATATACATATATTTATATATATATATATATATATATTTATATATATATATATATTTATATATATATATATATATTTATATATATATATATATTTATATATATATATATATATATATTTATATATATATAAATATATATTTATATATATATGTATAAATAAATATATATTTATATATATATATATATATATTTATATATATATATTTATATATATATATATATATAAATATATATATATATATATATATATATATATATATATATATATATACGTGTCAGTCTATTTGTAACTTCCCTGAACAGGGCTCAACTGCAACTTCAATCTTATTAAAGAGGCTTATAACAATATTAATTTTAAGTAAATAATATTAAATTATTTTTACCTACATACGCCAGCGTTTCAAGCTTTCGCTCTCATCAGTGTAGGTAATGATAATCTCAGACGGTCGCAAAGGTAGAACCCCTAATACAGAATCAACATAGACTCCGCAAGCGTCATGACCATACTAGCGAACCCTGTAGAAGTCCTCAGTTGTATCCTTCCCTAATGTAGTTTCAGAATATACTTGATTATGGGGATCTATCTCCAAAACCCTTGTAGAAGTTTGTAACATATTTACATTCTATGAATGTTCGACGCGAACAAAGGCTCCACGTTATTATTGTACTATATTGAGACAGAACAGATACTACACTTTGATCCTAGCCACATTGCCCTGGAAATGTATTTTAGTTCGTGTTTCACGTTCGACATCAGATAAAAAAAATTTAATTACATTTTTTTGTGCATTGCATCTTCGGCGATCGGGATATCCTATCTTTTAAAAAGGGATGGTGAATGATAATGTAGTACCGACATGAAAATCTCTTAGTGCATTATTATATAGATATTTAAAAATCAATTTCAGTTTGCGATCTACGTTTAGCTTAAAATGAGCCCTCCGCTCACGAATTTATATTTCCGCTGACTTTCCCCACAATCTAAAAAGATTATTTCATTTTTATTTCTTTTAAGATATCTTCGGAATGCTATCAATTAAGTACCACATTTCATATTATAAACATATTTTAATCTACTTGTTCAATTTTACGGTGAGGATCCAGTTTGATATGTAACTTTAACGTAACCTTCTTCCCAAGAAGAGTTCTTCGCGAGGCTGTAGAATGTTTATGATCTTATTTTGTTATAAACATCGACGGAATTCTATATCGATTGAACAGAGAATCATCAGAATAGTAAACATTAAAGACTCGCCCTTCTACCATGACAGCAAATGGCATTCTGTTCCCCCCCTCCGTGTGCCTTACGCCAAACGGAATTTCCATGAGCAGAGTTTCTTTTAAAAAACTTCATATCTGTGGAACACGTTGCCGCAATATTGCTTCCCTGCGAGCTACAGCATTGAATAACCGGTAATACAACTTTTTCTTTATGGCATTCGCCTAGTGTCGGGCATTCCGCCTTTCACTGGGGAATACAAATTCACATGCGGTCCTCAGTCAGCATGTATATCCCGGTCAGTGCTCAGTATTTCCAAATGGTCACCAATTTTGTACTGGCCAGGTTAAATGTCGCTTTACTTTAATGATCTAACAAGAACCGGCGTGGCAACGTGATTATTGCTACAGTATGGTCATATTCAAATCTAATGTCAACAAACCGTCCTCATAAATTATCTAATGTTATTCATTTCATTCATCGTTTTCAACCCTCTCATAATATTCACTATCATTCAAATGTCAATCCATCCATCTCATTAACTATTTTGCTCGAGGGGCTTTTAACCGTGATAGTTGGTGACTTATTAGTCAAAACAAACAAAAAAATTAAACTTGCTGTTCAATTTTCAGAATGGGGTCCAGTTGTTTTTATTTCTATCCAAATTTAACGTAAAACGACTCGATGGGATTTATGTAAATAACTTTCGACCGTCCTCTAGGGGAGGGGATCGTAATGAAGTGGACACCAAGGCTGATTGATGACTCGGACGTGTCAAGTTCGAATCCGGTCGGTTCTATAGCACCACTTTTACTTATGGATGTTGGCAACCTTCACGTGGTCTGTCATGTAAGTACCAGATTCTAGAGAAGTCGAAGAAAACGAAAGCCAACAACGGAGTCGAAAAAGTCGTAACATGTTGAATCATACGAATTTACTTCTTTTTTTTTATTGTTCTTTTACTTATTTTAAAGCTAATTTCGGATTTATATATCGACTAGACACGGAATGCACAGATTATTAAAAAGAAGATGAAAGAATTCACTATTCAATCTTTGGAGGGGTGCTCGGTTTACTTGGACGTTTACCGTTAAATGATCATAGACGACTCGAAATTCCGAAAATACATTTGTAAACAAGCTGGGTTCGTTGAAGACAAGTCGAAAAATAGATCATTATACGTCAAATTTACACACAAAAAAATGTAACATTGCTAAAAAGTTGAACAATTTATTTTAATCCGAAAAGTTAATGCTGGGTCGATACTGTTCTAGAGAATTAATAGACTGATCAGTGAAATGTTTTTAGAGGGATGTGGCCATTTTGTTATGCCGCTTGTTTGCGAAGTCTAGGGTGATTCTGTAAACGGGTGAAGCTTACGACCGTCGTAAGGGGGGGGGGGGCGACGAAAACAAATTGTAACCAGGCAAAGCTTACGATCGTCTAAGATTATCATTCCCAACACTGATGAAAGCGAAAGCTTGAAACGCTGGCGTATGCAGGTAAAAATAATTTAATATTATTTACTTAAAATTAATACTGTATCTCTCTCTCTCTCTCTCTCTCTCTCTCTATATATATATATATATATATATATATATATATATATATATATATATATATATATATATATGTGTGTGTGTGTGTATATATATATATGTGTGTGTGTGTGTATATATATATATGTGTGTGTGTGTGTATATATATATGTGTGTGTGTGTGTGTGTGTGTATATATATATGTGTGTGTGTGTGTGTGTAAGTATACAATTTCAGTTTTGTAGAGGAGATATGACCAGAGTGCTCAATTACGTATGTACAAGAATAATATTTGTATTTCCATTTACATTAGACATTACTTTGATCATGAATCAATACCCGCGGTTTCAGGGAAACATTAGAAATACCGTCCACAGACGGGATTTCCAGTGTTTCTGCGTAACGGCACGTATCGATGGACGATGCAATCGAACCAACATATAGTATTATTTTACATATATATGTATATATATGAGTTGGTAAGGAATATTAGTATTTTTTTTAAATTGATGACAAGGAATATCACAACAAAGGAGGCGGAGAAGGAGGAGGGGGAGAAAAAAGGACTAAAAGTATATATATGTATAAATATATATTTTTAAGATTTTTTTTAAATATTTAGATATGTTGATATTTTTTATATTTTTAATATAAAACTAAAACTAAAAATACATTAATCACCTAAAAAGTAGTGTAATGGATTCGTCTACACACTTTAAAATGCAGCAACATTTTTTGTAAGTAATGGATAAATTCTATTAGACAGACGAACAACACAGGTAAGGAATACTTTTTTTTTAAATAATTAATATAAGTTAGCAAAACATTTATACGGAACAAAACTTAGATTTAGTATACGAAACGTTTATGTTTTTGTCTTTTAAGGGAAGTGGGGTCTGATCAACTCTGCTGGGAAGCCATGAAATTAAATACTGTTTTGTTTTTAAATTCCCGAAACAGTTTTTCATGGTAAACAACTGATGATCCCTTAAATAATATTAGAAGCAAACTAATATAATAACTGCAAAAATTAAATTGACTTACATGAGTGATTTTCCACTGAACGACTTGGGACTTACGGTTTAAATTTTTTTTTTTTTATAGTTTTAATGGTTGATAAACTTCTGAGACATATATATATATATATATGTATATATATATATATATATATATATATATATATATATATATATATATATATATATATAATGTATATGTATATATATGTATATATATGTATATGTATATATATATGTATATGTAGCATAATATAAAATGAAATAATAAAATAAGGTGTGAATCAAATTTTATTAGAATTATAACTTTAACAAATAAGTATGTTTTTGGCTTGATATATTTGATGTATTATGTACACTTATGTATTTTTGTATATATTTTTTATATATTTTCAAAGTGTAATTTCATCACCTGCAGTAACGTCGCTGCAGTAATGGTCCTCTGAGGAGAAGAATTATCTTTGAAAACTCATGAGTTAAGAACGTTAGGATACTTTGCCTGAATTTTGAATTCTAATAAAATTTGATTCGCACCTTATTTTATTATTTCATTTTATATTATGCTATTAATGCTCTATCCAGTATATTGAGCTTCAGTCTTTATCCGGATGTTTCACTAATTAAGATATTAGTTGCCTCATATCTTTTGTTGGATTAACTTCATATATGTTTATGTATATATATGTATATGTATATGTATATATATGTATATGTAACTGTATATATATATATATATATATATATATATGTATGTATATGTATGTATATGTATATGTATGTATATGTATGTATATATATATATATATATTTTTAACATAGTTCACCCAAAATAAAACTGATGACGTAAGGGACTACTGAGAAAAAGGGTGAACGGGTTTTTTTTTTTGGGGGGGGGGGGGTCAACCTAAATTGGGAGTTGTGCAGCGAGATGTCTTTTTACATTAGTTTTTACATTTCTGCATGTCAGTACCGTCAAGAAAACAGGGAGCAGGGACGGAGTTCCAGAGTTCAGCAGCACGAGGACAGAAGCTTTTTGAGTAGAAATCTCTTCGGCATCTGGCGACCTCCACAGTGATTGATGGGATTTGGCAGTTGGTCGGCTTGGTTTAGTGAATTTACGTCGTGGGGGGCACCAGAACAGCAAGTTTATCAGAGCACAATCCATTGAAGTACTTGTAAATCAGGCACAAAGAAGCAACATTGGTTGATAGTGAGGGAGCTATAAAGTTGGCGACTCTTTTTTGGACCTTGTCTAAGAGGGAGAGACTAGTGGATGATGCCCCAGCCCAGATGTAACAATACTCCATGCATGGGCGGATGGTGGCTTTGTAGAGATATAGGATAATGTCAGGTGTGAGAAGTTTACTAGCACGGTAGATGAGAGCCCACCTTCTTTGCAGCAGCCCTGGCAATGTCTTCAATGTATTTATCCCAATTCATGGTATCTGTGAAAGTAAGGCCGAGGAAATTGAATGATGTGTTATTTGCCATGACAATCGGTGGTTGAAGAGGTTTCTTGTAGTTATTGAAGGAAAGTAGCTTTGTCTTTGCGGCATTAAAATTTACCATCCATTTTTTACCCCAATCCACTACAGACTGGAGATAATTTTCTAAGGATTCAGCCATTGCCTCAGATATGTACGCGTCGGTTTGTCCACATGACGAGAGTAGAGCGTGGTGTCGTCAGCAAATATTCCTATCTCAGTCTCAACGATATCTGGGAGGTAATTTATGAAAATCAGGAACAGTAGAGGTCCAAGGATGGATCCCTGGGGTACACCAGCATTTATGTCATGTTGCTTAGATGAAAGACAGTCGAGGACATCCTGGATCTTTATTTTTAATTATATTAAATATTTATCCAGTAATACCATATGAGTGCAGTTTTAGGAGAAGCCCTTCATGCCAAACCTTGTCAAAGGCTTTGGATATATCAAGCGCTACCGCCCTAGCTTCACCTGCTTTGTCTAGTGTATGATATATGCGTTCAGAGATGACCGTTAAGATGTCCGCAGTAGATCGTGCTTGTCTGAATCCGTATTTATGATCAGAAAGCATTAAATAGGTGCCGGACTATTGCTAGATTTATTAATGATTCAAAGATTTTAGCAAAGATCGGGAGTAGACTGATTGGGCGGTAGTTTAGAGGATCAGTTCTATCTCAAGAATTCTTGAATACTGGTACAACAGAGGCAATTTTCCAATTATGAGGGAAACAAGATTCAGCAAGACATTTGTTGTATAGCTTTGAGAAGACAGGATCCAGCTCAGCAGAGCATTTATTTATTACTATTACTGGTATAAGACTAGGCTTACAGGCTTTGGAGGTGTCAAGGTTTTTTATGATGTCTCTGTGTTGAAATGGGGTGATGGCCACGTTATCAAGTGTGGCTTCAGTCCACAATGGGAATTTTGATAGGGGGTTGTTTGCTGAGTCCAAAGTGGAGTTTAAGGTGAAACGCTGGGCAAGTAGTTCATCCTTATCAGTTGCCGTGCAAAAAACATCGTTGTGATTTTATAGCGGGGAAATTGTCGATTGTCCATTGTTCATCACACTATTGTAGATTTTCCAGAAATCACGAGTACCTAGTTTCTTTGACTGAATGCGTTTTTTGGTTATCTCTGTATACCCTCTTTTTAATTCATCTATCACTACTTTGCAATCATTTCTTGCTTCTATTCGCAGTTGACTAATGGCAGCCGAACTTTCGGAATGCTTTCTGCCTCTCAGCAATAGCAGCTGCACAATTCTGAGGTGAACCATGGAGGAGAGTGAGGTTTGCTGAAGAATTTTCGCGTGGGGACATAAAAATCGATGCCTGCTTTGACCCATTCGGTTAGCTCATTTGCACACTAATCAGCATGGAGCCAAAAGGTTTCACCCCATGGGGCGTCGCTGATGTGATCCATGAGGGATTCAAAATCAACCTACTCATAGTTTCTCGTCGTTTTGAGCAACGGCTTTTCAGCTTTTGGACGAGTTTTTAAAGTGATAAGTATCATTACCACAATGTGATCAGAGTTTCCGAGCGTGCTATGGGCATTCTCAACACAAGCCCAGGGTAGTGAGGTCAAGATCAGGTCGAGAAGTGAGGCTTGCTTGTCCACACGATCAGGAAGGCGGGTCGGAAAAGTGACAGTCTGTGAGAGGTCGTTAGCTGAGAAGAAATTCAACGTAGAGTTCCCAGCTGTATGAGTAACGCTGGAGAATCCCAATCAATCACGGTTGTGTGCATTAAAATCCCCAAATACATGTATTTGGGCATTCGAGTCGAGTGAGAGTGGTCTATCTTAATTTTCAGAGACAGAATCAAACAAGGTACAGTCCTAGGGATAGTAGATTAGGCAAAGTTATAAATAAAAATACAGTAAAGCTATCCTTTTCAACATCGATAAACTTATCATCATTTATAGTAAGTTCAAATAACACAAAAATCAAAAAGAATAATAACTTAGATAAATGTCAATGAGTGCCCTTTAGGGGGGAGATGATAGATATAATGTATAAGTGTAACGGCATAGAGGAAAACAGAATTAGAACATACATTGGGTCGACAGGTTGTAGTTTTAAGAACAGGTTTCGAAACTATATACAAAGACCCTAATACAAATTCTAAGAAGGTCCCTACGACTTTAGCTATACATGTAAGAGAACTAAACAGTAAAAATATACAATACAGCCTAAAATGGTATATACTAAATAGAGCAGAGAAACATAAACCTAACAAATCTAAGAGACGTAACCTCTGTATTCTGGAATCCTACAATATAGTTATGTCTAAAGAAAATTTATTAAATAAAAGACATGAAGTGGTTCAGAACTGTTTACATGGAACCGCATATATCCTATCCCGTTACAGACCCATATAATAAACCTGTGGTAGTAACCGTTTCATCAACATAAATATAAAAGTATCTAAGGCATAGAAATATTATAAGACTATCTAGGCAATAGAAATCATACACCTAATAGTAGATTGCGGAGTACAAATACCCCAATATAAAAAAATTAAATATAGAACATATCACTCACAACAAAAATGACCGAAACGACTAAACTTAAACCTAGCCTATAAGAAATCGTAAGAGGGCCAGATCATGAGAGCATCAGCAGAATTTTTTAATTTTAGTTTTTCTCTGTACTTATTAGTTAAGAAATGGTAACTAGTAAATAGGATAAGTTATGGAAGGTCTACGAACCAATAATGCAATAATCATTTAAAATATAATGCCAAATAAATGCTTAATATAAAAACAATAATAAATGAATAAATAAATAAAATGAAATAAGATAAATGTATATATATATATATATATGTGTGTGTGTATGGGTGTATATATATGTATGCGTGTGCATATGTATATATATATATGTATAAGTATGTATATGTGTGTATGTCTGTGTATATATGTATGGAGGGTTCGGACGCAAAACGTGATGAATCCAATTCGTTTAAATTGAGACCTTAAACAATAAAAACACGAATATATTAAATCTAGACTTCGAATGAAAGCTGATTTGAATTGAAATCAAATACAAACTATTTGGTATCATATTATGTAACACAGTTTTGGGGTGTCGTAGAGTGTTGAAATACAACCCTTTTTGTAGGGACAGTTTCGTGATTTTGAAAATAGCGTTTATCGCGTTTTGCGTCCGAGCTTTTCGTATATGTATATTAATAAACATATTAATAAATAAAAGAATGCACACAACCTTATATTAAATATAGGCATACAATTAAAGTGGGACCTGATATTGACATTGTTGCATGATACGAGTTAAATATAAAACATAATCATAATTAACTTTAAGTATAAATGTCCTTAACGGTACTTCTGAACCCTCATAATACTTTATAATGAGGTAATTAACATCATTTAATAAAAAATAGATATTTAGTAGCTCCTTTCGGTATTTTGATTCATGTCTACGTAACTATAAACTATTTTCGTTGTAAAGGATCCCCCCTTAGTTTCGCATTTAATAGAAACTTACTACTTAAGTTAAGAATTCTGGGTAATTAATCTTATCTCAGTATTGATTTAAACGATTTATAAATAAATACTAAACATCTTCCACAAAAACACCCAAATATAAAATCTTAATAATTGTTTGAATGGATTGCTGAGTCTATGAAACTGGCTCTAAACGGTTGAACTTAAAAGAGACGAGCTCTGTAGTTAGCTTCGTATCCAAATGACCTAAATAGACATCTAAAGGCTAATTTATCTTACTTTAGAAAGTAAAAAAATTACCCTCAAGTGAATTAGATTTTTTATAAATAAATTATAGAACTTATAAACTATTTAAAGAAATATTACTGAATTAAAATATATAAATGTCCGCACAACTTTTAGGATGTACTAGCTCTGAACGGAAAATTCATAATGGCGTATTAGTGGGTTCACCCACGTGTGAGTTTGCTCTTTTCTTTGTTTTTTGTTTTGTATCTCCAAAAAATGAACCACTGTATAGTGTAGGTTTTTTCAAGACAGTTTAATCCAATAACTTTTTACCCTTTGTGAATTTTTTCTGATGATTTTGTAATGTTGCAGAGACGATACTGACATAATAAAATTTTTGACATGAGACAAATGAAAGAGACCGTAAAAAATATATCTCACAGAAATGTCAAGTTTTTTTAAAATGTGAAAAAATAAAATAAAAATAATAAAATAACAACATGGTAATTGTAATATAATATGAATCTGATTTATATATATATATATATATATATGTATATATATATATATATGTATATATATATACATATTATATGTACAAATATATATATATATATATATATACATATTATATGTACAAATATATATATATATATATATGTATATATATACATATTATATGTACAAATATATGTATGTGTAAATATATATATATACATATTTATATGTATAAATATATATGTATGTATATATATACATAAATATGTGTATGTATATGTATATATATATATATATATATATATATATATATATATATACAATAATATTTTTATAAATAAATATCAAATATTTAAGTACCTAGAGACATCGATGTTTCATGCTAACGCAATCTTCAGTCTAGGAACTAATTCTCAACGGTCGATGAGCACGAACCCCGAACACAAATCGCCACTGATTCGCAGTCGAGGATCTTACCCATAGGCCATTGCCAACTAGTTAGTAAATAGAGAGGAACTTTAACTGTAAATAGCGGAATTCGGCGACTACTCACCAAGAAGCTAGAGTGATCAACGAAACGTCAGACCATGCATATAGCTATTTGTACTGCTTGTTATTAAATCTCCTCGAAAGTGCCCAGCCTCCGTGGGAGGGGGCTGATAAACAATAAAATTTTTATAAATAAATATTAAATATTAAGTACCTAGAGACATCGATGTTTCATGCTAACGCAATCTTCAGTCTAGGAACTAATTCTCAACGGTCGATGGGCGCGAACCCCGAACACAAATCGCCACTATATATATATATATATACAATGTATAGATATATGTATGCATATACATACATATATATGTACATATATACATATATGTATATGTATGTATATATATATATATATATATATATATATATATATATATATATATATATATATATCCTCAACTCTATAATAAAGACCAATGTGTATCTATTTGTATATAAATATATGAGCTTCTATTCTTATAACGGTGTGTTTCTTTAGATCATCAGAAATGATAATAATGATTTATATATGAAAATGTAATTTATATTAATATTTAAGTTTTTTATAAGTAGATAAATAAGGAGTGCAAGCAGTGTCAAAGATACATTTATTAGGACAATTTTCTACAGTATAAGTACAGTATATATATATATATATATATATATATATATATATATATATATATATATATATATATATATATGAGAGAGGGAAAGAGGGAGAGGGAAAGAGGGAGAGAGAAATAAATACGTACATGTATCCATACATTTTACACCATTCATTATTGCACACATTAAATAAAACTGACTGTTCATGTCGCCCTTGATTAATAAAAACGTACTTGAACGATAGATTGCTGCCCAAACATAATTCAATAAAATTGCACATATGTAGATATATGTAGATATAGGTATACATAGTAATGTATATATTCATAAATATCTATTTATATAAGCACGCATATTATTGTATTCATTTTATAAATAAAATAGTGCACGTTTCACCCTGTACATTTGACTTTCATAATTTTTTTTAATACAAGCTACATACTTCAAACTGTTTAGTATTGGAAAATATTAGTCTGTTTTCTTGAAACATATTTTGGTATTTTGTTACATAATGGATGCACGTCTGTGAACGATACCATCAGCTAATATTTATTTGGTATTGAGGTTGACCTGTGCAAAATCTTGACCCGAAAATCGCTGTGGAACTAGAAATAAAAACAAGCCTAAACCCTGACCCCCGCCCTGATCTCTTATCTAACATGTGTGTGGTGACAGACTCAGAGTCCCAATTTGAGGTAATTAAGTCACAAACGTTGGAACGAGAAAAGAAAGAAGCTGTTTTGGTCAGTCTGTGGTTCGGTAGCACGATGCACGGATGCAGAATCAAGATGTAATTCCGAAAAAGGAAAATGGGAATTTAATTCCTAAAAGAGTGATAGTGAATTGATAGCTGCCCTTCATATCCCCGTAACCGACTAGATCTAAGTTAGGAAGATTAATTGGCATCTCTCTTCAATTTAATGAAGTATCTATCCAATTTAATGCATGTGGAGTTTTATAATTATGACGAGAAAAATCTATCCAATTTAATGCATGTGGAGTTTTATAATTATGACGAGAAAATCTCTCCAAAATAAACAAACTATCAACTCTCTGTCACTTTGCTCTTTTCTCCTTTTCGTGCATGAAAAGTTTTAATTGCAGACCTAGACGATCTCGATGACGACAGCGAATGCAGCGCACTGGACAATGGTGATGATGGGACGAAAAGCAAAACACCGCGACGGCGACAACGACGGCGACGCGCGGCAGTATACAGAAAGCTATGTAAGACCAGAGAACATTTGAAGTAAGGAACTTTGATACATGTATTTTAAAGAAACGACAATGTTACAATTTCAATTGATTTCCTCGATCTTAATATTTGATCCTGATCGATATTTTATTTATTTTATTCATATTTAGAGGTGAGAGCAGAGGTTTTACTCTGTAACTCAGATGTACCCCCACTTTCCCCATGATCAACGGGACAAACTTTAATACGACACATTTTTCCAGAATCACCGAAATATAATAAAAAATAGTGCGTTCGATTATTTAATATATATTTATCCACTGATTGGCGATTAAATGGCGAAGAAGAAACCATAATGAAAGTATGTGAGTCGTGCATCAATTAAGAACCTCATCATGTTTTGTTTGTAAAAAAAGAAGCTCCATGAAAATGTTCTCTGTTCTTCTGCATTATTTCAATGAGTCAGATTTTTGGTGTATTTTCATTGGAACAAAATGAGTGCTTCGGTTGTGTACGCGACTTTCAGAAAGTGCTATGGCTGCCTATGTATAAAAACACTCAATCAGAAAATAAGCGTTTAACCATACTATGGTTTTATATCATAAAATGTTACATTAATGTCATTTTAGTTTAATCTTTTTTATTTAAAAATGTATGATGATCAAATCACGGAGATGTAGAAGAAAAGCTCCAAATCTAAGGGAGATAACTTATATTTTAACTTTGCTAAGAGGAATTATCTCACACAGTTTGAGCCTTTTAGGTCATTATTAAAAATTGTCTCAACTGTAATAATATTCCTTGTCGGAATAATCATTTTCGAAAAACCTGAATCGAATGACACTTTTCTTATTGTAAAGAACATGCTGCAAGGATAAAAGAAGAAATTCCTAGTCAGAATCAAATATCGATTTGTCAGATGCATTGCTATTTAGGTATAAAATGGAAAATCTGACAAGATTACTTTACACATTACATATTACATATTATATTATATTATATATATATATATAATCTCTCTCTCTCTCTCTCTCTCTCTCTCTATATATATATATATATATATATATATATATATATATATATATATATATATATATATATATATATATATATATATATCCTTCACTCTATAATATTGACCAATATGTATTTATATGCAAATAAGTAAACATATTTATCCTGTTAGCGAGTAAATATAAATCAACGGTTGGTGTTTTCTTTTTTCTTTAAGTCATTAGAAATGATAATAATTTATATATGAAAAATTAAATCACTCACGTAATTCTATGATGTTATATGAATATTAGTGCGAACACTGGAGAAGCATAATTTTCCCCCCATTTTTGACGGCGGTTGTACACTAGGGTATATATACACATATAAACTTAGATTTAGCTAACTTTTCATAACTACTTTTATATCTTAACAAATCCTGTCAGCCAAAATCTGATTAAAAAGAATCTCTCTCCCTCCTTCCCTCCCTCTCTCTCTCTCTCTCTCCAAAATGTAATCCTTCAGTGGCTTCTGATTTCGGGAGACAGATGTAAAAACACCTCTCTCCCTTGCGATTGTTTTATATTAATATGGACTAATCATTGGGGGCCACATGTCATTGATTGTATGATAAAAAGCGGTTTGTTTCGGCGAATTTTTTTGTTGTTGCTTTATTTTATTCTTACCGTCAGGATTTTCTTTTCTCTTAATTCTTATCGTCACGTCTAAATCTTTACCTAAAATTAATTTACTTGACCTCAGCCAATCTGCAGATCAAGTCCAAGAAAGGTCAGGTGTTTTTTTTAATTTTTCCTTTTTCTCTCTCTCTCTGCCACTTGCCATTGTTGTGTTGTGAGTAGTTTCAGTTTCTCACGGCGTCTTATGCTCTTGACATTACTCGGTACTTTCCTTCTGCCTTTTCGTGGCATTCCCTATCAAGAATACGCTGTCTGTGCACAAGAAAAGTACTTGGGAAAATAAGCGTTTTATAATACTAATCTAAATAAAGAAATCATGATATGAAAACTTTAAAAGTAAAATAGAAAAGCTTACTTAAAAGCTGAAAAAGCGAAACAAATAATCGCGTTTTACCCCCCAAAATAACACTTTTTGCAAAATTAATTACAAATAAAAGAAAAAGCGAAACAAATAATGATCGCTCCCCGCAAAGCGATTCCCGACAGAGTTTAACTTTCAAACGTCCCCAGTTAAATATACAATTGATTTCATGTATTTTCATTTGAAATGTGTAAGAATATTCCATCAGTAGTTTTCAAACCGTTTTACGAACAATAGCACGTCTAGCGTATTTCACAAAAACATGACAATTAACAAAAAGAAACGCTTATATAAAAACTTGAAAAAGCGAAACAAAAGCGAAACAAAAGTCCTTCGGAATTATATTTAAAAGAAAAATACGCTTAGTTAAATACAAGAAAAAGCGAAAGAAATAATGACCGCTACCCAGATAAGTGTGACTTTCAAACTTTTAAAGATGAATGTACAATTGATTAAATTTATTTTAATTTTCAATGTTAAAGAATATTTTCAAACGATTTTACGATCAATGGATCAATATTGGCGTCTTTCACAAAATCATTAGAATTTAATAAACGTTTGATCTAAATAAAAAAGCAAAACTAATAATAACCGCTCCCGGGCATAACTTTCAAACGTTTCCCGATCAATATACAGGGTGTTCGAGATAAATTTAATATTTGTTTTATATTTTTCATTTGAGAACCATTTGAAGTATTTAATAGCGGTTAAGTGCAACGGATAGTTCTTTATTTGTACTATTGGTGGGGTTCGGGGCTAGAAACTATGGTCCGGAACACTAGAACAAACTAAACTGCGTCATGATATTCGATTAAAATATTCGGAAATCTTATCTACAGTTCAGTGTTCCTTGAATACTTTGAAGACCCTGAGATGTGGACGCATTGGCTAGCAGGAAGGGTAATCGCAGGCGTCCCTAATATATCAGCACAACGAAATTCGTCTGAAAACTGTAAATAAAGGTGAAATAAAGATCTGGGTGAGGCAATTCGGGCATTAGCGAGAGAGATTGGCGCCAGAATGGCGATTATAAAGAAACGCCGAACGAAGATCTTCGCCCTTCTTCATACAAAAGTTACAAGGGCCAACAACTCACCGCAAAGAGCCAAGAGACACGCCCTAAGAAAAACAAGAAATCCTCAAACACATCAAACTCTCAGTCAAGCCGAAGCTGGTCTGGTTCTTTTCTGCACCAGTTGTACAAAGTGCGAAACAGGTAGCTCATCTACACTCTGCACGAAGTCCTGCACACCATGAAGTCCCAAACCCTTCAAACTGTGACGGTCTTTGGTTGTGTTTCCAGTGTCATGCCGCCCGTCATCCTCGAAAAGGAACTTAGACTCAATTCAGATTGATATATTGCGTTGCTGTCCACTGTTACCAAGGGTTGGTGCGAGATGGTCGATGATCCGCTTCGCACCTTCAAGAAAACCCAGAAGTGTCTGTTTGAGAACTTCCACGACTTCACCCGTGCAAACATCTGGCTCCTCAACACGCCTGATTGCAAACCAATGCCTATTATCCGTGGGGCGCAGTTAAGAAAGACATCACCCTAACCGCGGCTGCATCATCAGTGGGCAAGCTGATTACCATGTTCAAAATGGTGTTAAAGCATCCTTCGAAACACACGGTAAAGGTCGCGTGCTCCAGGTTAAAGTCTCGCATTGAGGCCGTCGTGGAGGCCCAGGGCGGCTTTGTCGAGTGAGCGTTTTCTGACAAACATTCCTCTAAGTGATGCACTTTGAATTTTGCGAATACATCACTATTTGCATCAATATATGACGTATATCAAGCTATAGCTTTTGCTTTTCTTTCTAAAAAGGGTCAAATGTATCCCGAACACTCTGTACAACTGATTTCATTTAAAAAGATGTTACATATATTTTTTATACTATTCCATTTGGTTATCTATGCCCCGGGCAACGCCAAGTATGCCTGCTAATTATATATGGTGGACGTGTTTAACGTTATTTTTGTGCGTGTACGTATGTTTGTGTACGCATATGCCAGAACCTAGCATGTCCACAGCAATGACCGCTGTGCGTTGTCTTTTAATATATTCCATGACGAAGCCTTGCATGGCGCTAATTGCACTATCTAAACAACGAAGGTATCGGTCTTCATCAAATAAAATCAAACTCACGAATCTTTCAATTGAGTAAGTATTATTCGAGTAAGATGTCTTCATATTATTATTCTGACAGACGACTAATGTTTATACAGGGTGGGCCAAAATAAGGGTCCTATCTTTAAATTTGAATAACTTGAATTTAAATAACTTCCACAAAATAAAAGTTAAACTCACCAAACTTTATGTGTGTGTAGACTGACCCTTCCGAGATGTTGTGAAATAAACAAAACAAATTTTAGCCGAAAAACACTTCTTAAAACTTACAAAAACTAAAGTATTGTTTTTTACACTTTTTTCAGTTTTTTAAGCAAAAATAATGTTTTCTAAATGAGGGTACGTTCCTTAGGACTAATACGGCTCATGCTTGCTTCGGAAGGGGTCCTTTACTTATTCTAAAAAAAAAATTTTTTTTAAATCAATAAATAAAAAAGTTATGATTTTTTAAAAATAGGACCCTTATTTTTGCCCACCCTGTATAAACGATATCAGCCACGAAGTGTGCTCTGTTCGTTTTCACTGAAAGCTTAGTACACACACACATAAACAAACACACAGTACATACATACATCTACCTGGTGAATATACTCCGTGAACCAAGTGCAAGAGAGATACAAAAAATTACGCTTTAAAGAGCGGTTAGAATCTTATAAAGATCTCTCAGTTAGAATCTCTGTAATGTCTGGCATCCGGTAGGATGCCCCATCCGCAGCAAATAAAGATATGAAAATTAGTGTTGTTTTTTATTTGTCGGCTTGACAGTGTGGTATTAAAAGTATTTGCTGGTATATGAAAGATGTTGAAAGTACAGAGACAACAGTTTGGTTGTGATCGTTCGACGACATGAGAGGATGAGAACATTGTAAAATCAGATGAAACGTACGGTTATGGATTGATTTTTCCTTTTGTCATTGGAATATATATATATATATATATCTTTAAACCATGTGATATTCTTGCACCAATGTTGTTCTCTATATGTTTTACGATGATCTCGTCCGATGTTTTTCAGGTCTGTGACGTCGTTGTTCTCATACATTTCTGTACCACCGGAAGGACATTCGACCTCTTTTGATTTAATTCCAAGTCGAAGACCTTTGAAACTCTCGTGCTAGATATTCTCTATGTCGATGATTCGTACTTCGTTGCCCACGCCGATGAGGATATACAGGTGGTAATGGACCTCTAGAACGTCCACCACCTTTGAACTCACAATCAATCCGGAGAAAACTAAGGTAATGCTTACCACTCCACTAGCACTCCAGTGTGTCGAACCCAAGATCTCCGTTAAGAGCACGAGATTAAGTGTAAGTGTAGTTTACTCCTTTGTATACATTCACCCCCCCCCACACACACACACACCGACCATCTCTCTCTCTATATCTCTCTCTTTCTTTCTAAATAGATCCCTCGATTATGAAATACTGCTAAGGATCGAAAAGGCTAGTAAAGCCTTCGGTAGACTTAAAATCGCATTTGATCAGACATACCTATTATCATAAAAAAGAGTAGTAACGTTCAGATAAGAAATAACAACGTAAATACGAAGAAAGAAAGAAATGAAATGAAAAGAAATAAACGATAAAAAAAAGAATTAACGAAATGACGAATGGTAGAGAGGAAGAGAGAACATAGAAATATAACAAGAAAAACGAAGCAAATAAACGTTAAAACGAACTGGGAAAATGACGGATTACAGGAATAATGAATATGAATAAAGAATATGGAAAGAGAATGAAAGAAAGGAACTAAACAATGAAAAAGAATCACATCAAATGACGAATGACAACGAAAATAAAGAACGCACATGTATATAGAAAGAAAAATAATGAACAAATCAATAAAAAGTATTGACAGACGGAAAAAAAGGACGTAGAATCACGGGGAAATGAAAGGAAGCAAGAGATAACAGAAATTAACGAAATGACGAATGACAGGCAATAGGAAAAGACGTAGAAACGTGGAAAGAGGGAAAGGAAAGGAATTAAATGGTTCACAGAATTAACGAAATTTCGATTGTCGAAAGGAAGAAAAAAGAAGGAAGTAATCGTTAAAAAAGTGAGGAAATGACGAATGGCAGATAGGAAAATGTAGAATCAGTGAGAGAAATAAATGAAGGTAAAAAAGATGACATGGAATGACGAATGACAGACAGAATGGAAGAACGTAAAGGCAGAAAGAAGGAGACGAAAAAAGTAAACAATAAAAGGAATTAACGAAATGACGAATCACAGACAGACAGAAAAAATGTAGAAACTTGGAAAGAGAGAAAAGAAATAAGTAGACAATAAAAAGAATAAACCAAAGAACATAAAAATAAAAGAAAACAGAAAAAGAAAAAGTAGAAGAAGAAGAAGAAGAAGAAAGTAAAGAGTTATTAAAGTAGTTTTAAATAAAGTCCTTCAAACTGCGCGTGTGAAAAAGCGACCATTTTCTCACGACACGTAATATCGGCGAATTCTTCGGGTCAGAAAGGTGGGGCAATTGTGTTAACTTGCTTGGAAAAAGAGGAGAGAATTACATAGTGCTTATATGGCACATACACCATCAAGTAAAAGACAACAGAGAACGACGTCTACAAAACGTGCGTGCGAGAGAGAGAGAGAGAGAGAGAGAGAGAGAGAGAGAGACAGAGACAGACAGACAGACAGACAGACAGACAGACAGAGAGATGGAGTGCGTGTGAGGGAGGGGGGCTGTAAAGGGCGTTTAAACCGGATGTTTCGTGGAAAAGGCCAAAGCTTTGGTCGTCAATTAAAAACAATTATTAAAACACAGATTAAAAATAACTCGAATTTATTTTTATTCTTTTAAAACGATTTTCTCGAATTTTTTCCCCCGTATTTACGCATGCTCTTTTTCATCCATCTTATTTATTAATGAGTCACGACTTATTAAGGCTAAAAGACACTCGAGGATAAGGGTTATTGAGATGGCTAGATTGCCGCTTTAATGGATATTGAGAAGATTAAAAACTATAAAAGAACGAAGAAAATTTGATGACTGATATAAATGGTTCAAGTATTTATTGACATTTGATTTGAAGACGATCATGTTTTAGCCCGCAGGGAAGCAGTCCCGTGCTAACGTGTTCCACTGGTGGTAAGTTCTTGGAAAGAAACTCTATTCTTGGAAATTTTGTTTGATGGGGTCACATGGGGCAAGAAAGACACTTTCTTTGCAGTTGCGATAGAGAGACGAGTTCTTGCTGTGAATATCTTACGATGAGAACCAACGCTTACAGCTCAGTTGAGCAACTTCTTATGTGCTGTCCATCTGTCTGTCTGTCTGTCACGCTTCAGTTTTTTAAATTGTTATTCTTATTTTCACAAACTTATCACCTTTTATCAAAGCCCATATGCCACTCGAGGATAAGGGTTATTAGGTAAGAGAGGTAGACGGTAAGACACTGAGAGGATTTGTAATGATGGTTGTAATTCGTAAAGAAATTGATTGTTAAAGAGGGCGGCTCAACAATAATTTGTTTACATTTGACTTGAAAACGGCTATGTTATAGTTAGTCGGGAAGCAGCCCTGTGCCACCGTGTTTCACAGACGGGCAGTTCTCCGAAAGAAACCCTGCCCATAAAAATTCCGCTTAGTTCTAGGTATACAAAGAGACGAAAGAGAATTTATTGACAGTGGTTGTAACGAGACGAGTTTTTGTTGCGAATGTATTACAGGGAGAGGGGGGGGGCATAGAATGAAGCTCAGTCGAGCACCTGCCATAAAAGTAACCATAGAGTAGAGAAAGACTAACAGTGTCTCTTCTGTGAGAAAGAGGATATAGAGTGGAGAGGAGGACATCGCCCACTAGATTTCGAAGTCAGTTTTGCACTCTGTCACGATCCTGTTTGAAACAGCATTTTAACGGCAAGATGCGCAGATTAGAATGTACGCATCTTGTGGTCGATGTGTCTAAGCATTTTTATTAGAGGCTCTGTCCGTCGTTCCATATGTGAAACTTGAGTTTGAAATATCATTTGCATTGCTAAACGCGCAGTTTGGGTGGACGCAGCTTATTTCAGATGCGTCTCAGACACTGTCTGTCCGTCGATCACGCTTAAGTTGGAAAGGAATTTTCGTTCGTCTGTAACGCACAAGTTTGAAATTGCATTTTCCTTATGTTTGTGAATTTTTTTAGATGGGAAATCATAATTTGTATTACTGGGATTATTCGGACTACTGTTCTCAACTTGAGTGTAAATTACACAATGTTTCGGCCGATGTAACCTCCGACTTTAATTTCGAATCGAACCCTTTATTTAATCTACGGGGTACATATTGCTCTCGTTTCGTCCGCCATGAACGGATGAAGTGATAACTAATAATCAGATCTACGCGATAGTCTTCTAGAGGTCGAAGGTTCAATCTTCAGTACAGGCGATATTAAAAATATAATTATGAATTACTTAAGATTTCTACCCAGTCAAGGCTGACGGGACGAGAGCAATCTCCCCCCCCCACCCCCGTGGATTAAATAAAAGAGTTCCGTTCGACATTTTTAACAGATTCAAGAGTTCGGCATGAAGATTCCCGAGTTCTACACGTCGCATCTGAATATGGTTGGAGATTACATCGGCCGAAATGTTGTGGTAATAACATCCAAGATGAGAAAAGTAGTCCGAAGTATCCAAATAATTCAAAGCATTTTCGTTGCTCACTCACGCTTAATTTCAAACTTGCATTTTTCGTCGGTCTGTCACGCTTTAGTCATGAATAAATGTTCGTCTGTCTGTCATGCTTAACGTTGAAATATCATTTTCTTTGTTAAACGCACAGATTGTATGGACGCATCTTAATAATAGTATTCTTGATTTGAGATGCGTCGACTATTATGCAAACGACATTTTGTAATGTTACTCCAGGGTATTTAATAATAAGTCGAATGACCAACATACAAATATAAAAAGGGGTTATTACTATAAATGAACAATGCAATAGGTAGTTACAAGTTTGATAACCGACTCGTAATGCATACAGGGAACGGCCCAGCTGTACTGGTTCTACAGTCGGACTCATATTCATCGTCGGTGTTGCTATCCTACTCGGAATAGTTCGTTGTCTGTAGAAAAGGGGTGTCAGTACTTCCGCCACATAAGTAATTCTTTTTAGGCCTTTGGCCTACAATTCGAAGCAATTTTTAAAACAGAGATTCAAAAATTCGAATTGTTTGTTTTATTTCTTTGTTTTTTCCTTTTCCTTTTTCTTATATTTTTAATAATGTTTCGTTTTTGCTTAATTTTATTCCTTTTTTTTATCTAAAAACAACACTGGTCATTTCTGGTTTTACAACTGGGAAAATTAACATCGAAATCAGTGCTACCAGATCAGGCTGTGTAAAAATACTGGCTTCCTGACCTAAAATGCAGCAAACATTGATGTTATTGTTTTTTTCCTTAACCTTTGTAAAACTCAGTCATGTTCTGCAAAGCCAAAAACAAAAACAATCATTTTCCTCTACAAAACAACCAAACCAAACACCATGAATAAATATTTGAAGATATATAGAACTTGAAGCATAAAAACCTTTACAATAATGACTGGATTTTGTCATAAATAACCGAAAAGGGTTGATATGCCATAAAACAAAACAAGCAAACATCGAAATCTAATACCGTTGCCCTGGTATGAATAAAGGCTCTCTATACTCTTTCTCCCAGCCCCGATCCTTTATATTACAATGCTTACGTTTTTATTTAATAATTTTCAATTTTACTTGGATCAAGGGAAATAACTTTAAGTCTAATTCTCTTGATTTCTTGAATTTCTTGAATGAAATGCATTTTTTTCTTACTACACAATTATTAATTTTACCCCCGGTGACCCAAAAATTAATAGACGTAAATTATTTGCTTCATCATAATCTGTTTGATGTGATACTATACCATAATATATACGGTTTGTAAGTGTATATTTGTCGTAGCCTTAGCCAGTGAAAGAGGAACTCATTCTAGACTGAAGCAATGTAGATCTTTGTACCAATCCAGAGTGCTCCTTTTTAGAGAGCTGGATTTTATCTACATTAAAAACGAAACTCGTTTCTAACTCTGTCGTTGTGGGGAGGCAAGTATATGGGCACACTAAGTGTGAAGTGGATACGGAAGCGGACTGACAAACTGGATGTCCCAAGTTCGAATCCAGTCGGTTCCATAACACCACTTCCGCTTATGGGTGTTTGAAACCTTCACCTGGTTTCTCCCGTAAGTACCTAATTCTTGAAAGCATTGGATAAAAGAATGCTAACAACAGAATCGGGCCGTTCAAAAGTCGTACCTGATCCTGTGTCATTCAGATTTCCGTTTTTTATTAAAAGTGTGACAGATGACGAAGCTTCTTGTAGGGATAAATGGACGCATCTATATCAATGAAAAGAAACATTAAAATTTCTAAAGAAATAACTCATACCGTAAAAGTTTAGTATCTAATGGCCTTTTACCAGGCGTAGGACACATTCTTGGCCCATTCTCATACTAGTCTCTGTCTTGTTCAGGGGCCCAACTTTTTTTTCTCCATGAAGTACGGTTCCATACAGTTTTGTTCTCGAATGTCACCCTACCTGACATTATTCCTTCTTTCAGGAGAGGGATATTGCCGGTCGCCTTAGATGCCACTACCAGAGAATGCCGACAGGTCGGTTCTCAACTATTATTGCAATCTTCTAAAGTGCCTCCTTTGGAGCGCTATATTCCCCCACCTTCTCTACGTTAAACTGATTTAATATCTGACCTTGGCTCAGTGGCAACCTGATAAAATAGCTCTGATCTTTCGCTGGGCATCACGTGTGAATCACACACCAAAAGAAGATACTTGCATTTTTAGAATTCCATGAGAAAGAACTAAGAAAATCAAAGACTTTCATGTTTTCATTTGGAATAATATAAATATGTTTGATTTCAAAATAGCTCTATCTACTCAGCTTTGTCCGAGAGTATATTAACTTTTGATTTGTTTTGCTTTTATTGTTTTTTAAACTCCTCTTTTTATCTACATTTGATTATTTCTTTTCAAAGAAAAGAAAGTAAGTCTGTCATGGACAAATATAGAGTTGTGTCACTTTTCCCCAAACTATTATGTTTCTCTTTCAAAACAGTGAAATAAGTATGTAATATACAAATATCGAATTACCTCTCTTTTTTAAAAATAGGCAATCATACGAAAATAAATTCGACCGGCTAAATCTTATCTAAAAAAATAAATAACTCGAATTGCATTTTATTGTTCGTAACAACATGGACCAACGTTCAACAAAATGAAATGGCTATTCAGAATGAAATATTAATTTTCTAGGAAGGAACATATCGACTACAAAAATTGAGAATCCGAATGGCTTTACTTTATTCTATAAAAATATGATTCTTTTTTAAATACATGAATGCTTTGAACATAGGGGGAACTGGTGGTGTAAATGAATACCGACACTGACCATTGAATCGGCTCCGGCGATGTACCATCCAGTCGGTTGATTGCATTCAATTAGACTTCGGAAAGGCATGGACCCACCTCCTTTAGCTTATAGTAAAATAGAAGTAATGGATAATTTATAATTGATCGTTGATAATTGAGAGTTTATAATGGACCGTTTAAAATGAATAACGTAAAATAGCTCGTTTATACTGAATCGTTTATACTGAATCGTTTATACTGAATCGTTCATACTGAATCGTTTATGATGAATCGTTTATGATGAATCGTTTATACTGAATCGTTTATACTGAATCGTTTATACTGAATCGTTTATGATGAATCGTTTATACTGAATCGTTTATACTGAATCGTTCATACTGAATCGTTTATGATGAATCGTTTATGATGAATCGTTTATACTGAATCGTTTATACTGAATCGTTTATACTGAATCGTTTATGATGAATCGTTTATACTGAATCGTTTATACTGAATCGTTCATACTGAATCGTTTATGATGAATCGTTTATGATGAATCGTTTATACTGAATCGTTCATACTGAATCGTTTATACTGAATCGTTTATACTGAATCGTTCATACTGAATCGTTTATGATGAATCGTTTATACTGAATCGTTTATACTGAATCGTTTATACTGAATCGTTTATGATGAATCGTTTATACTGAATCGTTTATACTGAATCGTTCATACTGAATCGTTTATGATGAATCGTTTATGATGAATCGTTTATACTGAATCGTTCATACTGAATCGTTTATACTGAATCGTTTATACTGAATCGTTCACACTGAATCGTTTATGATGAATCGTTTATACTGAATCGTTTATACTGAATCGTTTATACTGAATCGTTTATGATGAATCGTTTATACTGAATCGTTTATACTGAATCGTTCATACTGAATCGTTTATGATGAATCGTTTATGATGAATCGTTTATACTGAATCGTTCATACTGAATCGTTTATACTGAATCGTTTATACTGAATCGTTCATACTGAATCGTTTATGATGAATCGTTTATACTGAATCGTTTATACTGAATCGTTTATACTGAATCGTTTATACTGAATTGTTTATACTGAATCGTTTATAAGTGGTCATTCATAATGTATCTGTTATAATGAACAGTTTTTAAATGGATCTTTTAAAACGTCTCGTTTATAAACGAATCGAGTATAATGAGTTGTTTATAATAGAGCTTTCATAATGGATCGTCTAAAATGGAACTATTATAATAGATAGTTTATGTTAGATCGTTTATAATTGATCATTCATAAAGATGCGTACATAATGGATCGTTTAAAATGGATTCTTTAAAATGGATCATTTATAATGGATCGTTTAATATAGTGTAAATCTTAAAGTGCCACACATACAATCGTTTATGAAATCCAATCCTTTCTGCAATCTAACCATATTTGGTAGAAATAAACTTTAGTTGATGTCTGACTTGTCCACCGGATTTCAGCCATGAATACCCAATATTCTTTTTTTATCGTCGTTCAATATGATCCACATGTACAATCTGTGTTGGCTGCACACCTGGATATGACGTGCAAACTTGTCAATGACTTTCAGTAATGAATATCCAATAGCGTTTGGTGATCGCCTCATCAGTAGAAGGTATATTCATTAATGGGCTGTATATTCACCTTAACTCCTAGATTTTTAGCTGTGCGGTTATCTCTCAAAACAATTCGCAGACTATTCCTGAAATGAAGAGGGCCATTACGGCCCAAATCAGGACAGTCCAAAGACTGACGTGTTTCAAAATTGACATTTTTGCACGCCGCATCGATGTGTGCTTATCATTGAACGGCAATTAACCAAAGACTGTTGGACATTCGTGACTGAAACCTGGAGGACAAGTCAGGCGTAAATTGAATTTTATTTCTACTAATTATAGTTAGATTAAGAATTGTGAATTTTATTTACGATTCAATCAGTTAGATTTTTTGTTGGTTCCCCCTGTATATAATTAAAAAAAGGATTGATGTGCTGTAAAAAAAGACGAAAGAAACGAAACTAAATGCTTTACATATGAGGCTCTCACTGACCTTAAAATCATCTTCGGTGAATCATGATCAGTAATTGAAAATGGAGAAAACTATATGTATACATCAAAAGTATTTTACCGCCTAAAAATATACGACAACTATACATTGTTACGCTAATTGTTGGGTTTGGCTTGGTTTAACTGTTTTACGGCATGTAAACACTTCATGGGTCATTTAATGGCGAAATACAATCCCTATTTAAAGCGGTGCATTACGCAGCCGCTTCTATTTTTACCCATAAACTGAGCAGGGATCATTCTTACCTTTCCTAATATATAGTTTAAGTGAATTTAATAGATCATTATTTACCCGTTTCCCACTACAGCCAGGTTAAACCTGAAGTCAGTTTAACGTGGCGGGAGGGCAAATAAGCTCCCCGAGGGGGGCAAACATAGTCAAGGATGGACCAATTTTTTTCCCCAGTAGGGGCGTTCAAGCGACCGGCAATAAACTAACTTCGCCCCCGAAGGAGGAGGTAATGATTGGGAGAGCACACCATATAGAAGCGAGCCAGACCATACTTTATTGCCACAAATAAGGATCTGATGGTTTAGGTCGTCCTCTAGGTTGCAAGAATGATGACAAGAGGAACCTCACCTGATATGAAAACTGTTCGCCCGGCCAGGTTAATGTAATCGACCTACTTGATTTCAATCCTACATAGCCTGTCATATAGTCTGTGCCTGTATATATTGCGCCACACGGCTAAAACATCTTTTTAAATATATATTAAAAATAATGTGTGTAAACGTACAAATATCTATTAGTAGAAGACACCGAAATGAACAAAGACCACTGCGTGATCTCGCTCCCAAAACTTAAGTTTTGGGAGCGAGATCACGCAGTGGTCTTTGTTCATATTACCGTTTTTAATTCTGATTTTTTAATTTTTATAATTTCCAATGTTACAGTTCTACACAAACTATATACGGCCAGAGTCATGTTGACACAATGGTTCTCGTTATGATCAGCGAAGTTAAGCGTCGTTGAGACTTGTCAGTACTGTACAGGTGACTATTTGGCAATACCAGGTACTGTATATAACTCTCTTTGGAGCTCTGTCGGCAGGTCTGGGGACACATCGGTATCGTATCGTATACAGATAATCGTTAAAAATAAGTATTGCGCTTCAGCATTAAATAACTCCAAAAGGGTTGATATGCCGTAAAAAAACAAACCAAACTAAACCAAACAGAAATTAAAATGTTGCCATTGCTGTTTATTGATATCCAACGCAAACTCAGAACCCTCGATGTTATTATGAAAGAATAAACTAATAATAAAACTAGTAACAGTTGGGTTTGCTCTTGTTACGGAGCTTTGTTTTCTAATTGCATTCACGGACACAAAGAAATAGAGAGACACAGACAGAAAGTCGGTGAAAGTACTTTTATATTATAGATATGACAAAATGCCAACTTCATTGTCTTCTTGATTTTCGCAGTATTTTCTCGTGGGATTCCGAAAATGATATGAATATTCTTATTGTCGTGTGATTCACACATGTCACTCGTAAGAAGACGGAATGGGTAGACAGCATTAATCTGTGGAATAAAAATGATTTCTTTCTTTTAATTTTACTCTTTTGCTTTCTTTATTGTTGCTTAAACGGCGGACACTTTTATTAAATATCATTTATAATGTGTGAGAATCATTATGTTAACAGTTGTTTTAGGAGCTGGAAAATAGCGTCTGTACTGTCTAGTTATTAAATGTCAGATGCATAAATGCTCACCCGTCTAGTTAAAAAAAATAATGTTCACTTTCTGCTGGACGGGTGAACTTTTATGCACTGGTGAAGCTTCCTCAAGAAAATGTATGTTATTGAGAAAAGCCGAAACAATTGAATGCTAATAAAAGTGTTTTTATGAATATATAGGAAATTGTTCCCTGAATTAACTAAGGTTTCATATGACATTTAATTAATAGCTGTAGTCGTACACTATTGAGCTATACCTTCAACATTGCTGTTAACGAAATTTATATATATATATATATATATATATATATATATATATATATGTGTGTGTGTGTGTGTGTGTGTGTGTATATATACACGTGTGTGTGTACTAGAAGAATAGCCGTCTCAGGATAGGTAAAATGTAAAATTAACTCCCCAAACAGAACAAGTTTACACCATTTTACATTCATTGCGAAGATTAAAATCAAGATATAATGATACTAAACCTTATCTTTAGAATCCTTATTCATATTTTGCTCAAAATCCATTACATGATTTTGATTTTAGCAAAAACTTCATACAGCCCATATTATCACCTCTTACGCCTAGCAGCCGTGTTCTAAAATCTATAATGATCGATTACTCAGTTTAGGAGTGAATCTTGTACAAACAAATATATAAACACACACACCCATACCTAACTTTATATCGATAGCGATATATAGAATTAAACAGTGATAAATCAAAACAGCAGGCTGTGCCTACACAAAGGGCTCAGTACTTTTCAGATAGAGCTTTATAACAATTATAAATAATCAAGGGAGGCGCGAGAGTGCTCTATCCCTTAATAGACCTCACGAATGGGCTATGTTGGAAATCTCATTTCTTTGATCAATCATAACTCAAAAACAATAAACCAAATTAGTTAAAACTTTGCACAACATTTTTATTTCATAGGTTCTATAAGTGTGTAGAATTTCAGCATCATTAGTCAAGGCAACCCAGAGATCCAGAAAGTTCAATCATGAAATCATGTTATCTGTGTGTACGTACTACGTACGTACGTGCCACCCTGTATCTCATCAACTATTTGATGGATTAAACTGATTTTTTCTGAGATAGAGGTTCTAGGGTCTAGTTGATGGCATTTTAATTTCAGTTTACCATATACCTTAGTTGTCCAGAAAATTCCGAAAAACCTTATGAGAAGGCATTGTATTGAGGCATAGCCTTTACAAAAGTAATTACATTCCATGAAATCATATGCCCTTAATTAGGGTTAAGATGAAAATTCATATACACTAAATGTACAAAAACAGGGAAATTCCCAAATTTTTCACTTTTATTGTCATTAAGGATATGACTACATATCAACCAAACCATTTCATTATCACATCACTACAGTATAAATCTCTATGGATGAGTGGATGAAGTGTGTGAGGTGCGCTAAAGAAATATTCCTACCAGTAAAATACATAGCCCTGTTGTGCTCGCACACCCTTAATGACAATAAAAGTGTAAAAATTTGGGAATTTCCTTGCTTTTGTACATTTAGCGTATATGAATTTTCATCTTAACCCTATTAAAGGCATATGATTTCAGCATACTGGCATTTTTCATGTAATAGATGAAGCTTACCTTAACAATTTACTGCAGTTTCACTGAACATCCATTCATCAGAAGTCTGTTAATAAAATACTTTACGTTTTTATCACATTAAAAAAATTAGGATGCAATTTGTCTTCGATTATTTCGCATTATTAATTAATAATATCAAATATAAAAAGAAATAACCTACTTAGAAATAGTACTACGTCATGGATACGCGTCCGTTTGAAGAAAAATGTGACGGCACACGGTGACGTCACACCATATACATTTGTAAAATATTGTAAGATACTTTAGAATTATCTGACGGCTTTGTTTGAATTCATACATAAATCTATAAAGACGATGTTCTGTGAAAATGCAGTAAAATGTTTAAATAAACCATACTTATTATTTATTATTTTTGTAACTAAGACGAAAAATGAGTGATTGTTTGATTTGTTTTACGGCATATCAACCGTTTTGGAGTATTTAATTCTGATTCCATCTATTTTGGTAAAAGGTTTTTGTTTTTGAGGTTCTTAATATTTTGAAATATTTACTAGATTCTATTTTGTATATACATAATTTGTACATGAATTTATTTTGTATATGTATATTTTGTAAATAAACAGTACGCAGTCGATAAAACAGGGAGAAAATGAGAGGGAAAAGGCGAAAAAGTTGTGGGGGGTAGAGAATGCATTTGGATTAGTTGGATAATTCGGACTACTATCCTCAGCTTAGGTGTTATTTTCACAACTTTTCGGACGATGTTAACCCCGCCATTCTTATATCGGCCAAAATGTTGTTAAAATATTAACCAAGATGAGAACAGTTGTCCGAATAATCGAAATAAAACCAATTAGCAATCCCCATCTCAAAAATTCCGAAACAGAAATAAATTCGCTTAAATACGTCTCTTTATTCGTCTGGCTTTAAAATTATTCCCACAGACTAAATTAAAAGCAAAACAACTTGACTAAATTAAAAACTTGACTAAATTAAAAGCAAAAAAAAAATCTGATGAATATATTATGCCCCCCCGCCGTAAATACGAAAATAAACACGCACATATATTTATTTAACATTTGAAAGTTCTGTCAACATTTGAACTTACCGATCTTTACTTCTCATTAAAGTTACCTATAACCATACTATATATGATATCTGCCTGTCTCTCTATCCAGGGATCAAATTGCAAACGAAGCCCTATACCAAGATCAGAACTCCTGCCGGGTAAAATATTATGAACAATTCAATGGGTGTATTGGATTTTTAGAGAGTTTTACAATAATATCGTGGAGTCTTCGTTCGCGTCGGACATCAATAGAGATCATATTTTATTTTATTTATTACAAAGATTAAACACTACTCTACTATAGTAATAGTTTACCAGAAATCGAATGGTGGCAATTGATATTCAATCCGATCGCTTTTTTTTTCTGGATTTCACGATAAAATTTGACTGTTAATTTCAGTGTTAAGAATAGTGGAATAAAAATGTTTTTAACTTTTGCATTTATACTATTTAAAAAAAATTGTATTCACATGTTTTATTTTGCTGACTGAAACTAGTTTAGAGAATAGACCAAAGGGACTTGAGTCGACATTCATACCACCCCACGCCACTCCACGCTACCCCACCGAATGTTGGCCTTGTGCCACATCTTATTTTATAAAGAAAATTTGCTATACTGTGAAGTTTTTTGTAAAACTTTAAAGATAAATAAATTATATATATATATATATATATATAAACGATTGGATGAAGGGATGAAATAATCTGACAGTATGAATTAAAAAGGAAACAGCGGAAGATCTAAGAACTCAACGTTTCGCGCAATTGTTGCGTGGGCTTTTTCAAGAGCGAAAAAATGCTAAAAGCAGAAAACTCCCACGCAACAGTTTAACAAAACGTGGAGTTCTTAGGTCTTACGCTGGTTCCTTTTTAATTAGTAATGGAAGACCGTGCTTACAAGAAGAAACTACGGAATTATACAAACCCCTTAATCGCAGCCACTCCAATACCAACAGGAGTTATTTTCTGCTAAAGTTCATTGACGGGAAGGTCATTCCCTAATATACTATATAATATTTTCAACACTCTCATCATATTTTCCCTAACCACATTAATGAGTACAGAAGTTCTTCAGCACTTCTGTTGCAACATAAATCTACAAATGTACGCAATTTCGCTAAAACTCTTGCACCTGGTGATACCAGATCAGGCTGTTTGAAGATGTCGGCTTCCTGATCCCAAATGCACCAAACATTGATGTATTATTGTTTTTTTCTTTGCAAAATTCAATCATGTTCTGCAAAATCAAACACAAAAACAACACTCAACCAAACAGCATGAATAACTACTTGAACATATAAAGAACTTGAAGCATGAAAAGTGTTTCGAAAATGACCGGATGTAGCATTAAATAACCCGAAACGGGTTGATATGATGTAAACCATAAAACCGTAAAACAAAATAACCAAACTAAACACTTTGAATAAATATTTGGACATATAAAGAACTTGAAGCATAAAAACATTTACCAAAATGACCGGATTCAGCATTAAATAACCCGAAAAGGGTTGATATGACGTAAAACAAAATAAGCAAACCAATAGCCAAACCTAAAACTGTTGCACATGAAAACCTACATGAAAACTATTCTTCTTTCTAAGAAGACAGCTGTAAACTTAACAAAAAACTAGGCATCTTAATTTTCAAACCGCAGATTTAGATCCATCAGACACCCTGAACTCATCCAAAACCTCACTAACACCACACTCTCCAACGCTGAGATGGAAGTCTTAAGTTTCGGACTCTAATTCGCCACTGGAATTTACCTCAAAATAACAACTAACATGGTCCCCCGAAACTACAAACGAGGACACGGATTTGACTAATGGTTTTATCCAGGGAATCATCTCCACTTCAACCACCCAAAACTATGGACGCAATTTTACCTAAAAGACACATAAAATCCCTACATAACCTAGCCAACAACTAGAACAGAGTCATCAAAACCAACAACACACTCAACGCCTTATGTGTTCACACTATGGGATATGGTCATTACTTTGACTTTAATAACTCTACCTTAATTAAAACAATACATCATAAGTCTACGCGTCGATTAATCGAATCAGCTCTTATAGCCCATTCAAAAAACTCAATAAAACAAAATATGGCTTCTATTATGTCTTCCCGAAATTATCTAAAGCTATTATTAATGAAAATAAGATATATTTAGACACCGGATAATTCCTTGCTTTTAAATTAATTTCCTTTGGATTCACTCTTTGCTTTTTAATTTCTCATTTCCTCTTTTCAATACTACTTCTATACACATTTTGTATATATATATGTTTCTCTCTCTCTCTCTATATATATATATATATATATATATATATATAAAATATTTGTTATTGTTTATATCTATGGACGTATACGTTTCGTCTTTTTTCAATCAAGACTTATCAGCATAGAAGTACGACTATTCATCACCGGTCACACGATTCGAAACCCTGGACTACAAGCAGTGGCGTAGCTAGACCTTTTGCCGCCCGGGGCGGTAGTAAAATTTGCCGCCCCCCCCCCCCCCGGCATTTGGGTGCCCGGAAAATTCGTCCATGGATAATTCGCCCATGGATAATTCGTCCATGGAAAATTTTTTGCTAGGTAGGAAAACTGGTCCATTATTATTAAGTTAACATTATTCTTAATTTTCATACCTTGCGAAAATTAGTTCTACGGTATCTAATTTTCCTAAATTCAATTAAATTAAAATTAAAATATGAAAACTGATTTTTAATATTTTTTATTCATTTGAGATTTTATCTGTTTTCCTTTTGTTTTAAGTAGATGGTGGGGGTTGCCCGGGGTGATTTTGTCCGATCCCCCAGCTAGCAATTGTAAAGTTTACAAGGAGTTATAAAAAGTATGCTACAAAAACAAACGTTTGGACAGTAATAAAATTAATGAATTCAAACTTTCGTATCTAATGTTATTTCCTCTTTGATGTCGGTGTATATACACCCAAATATCCAACTTTCTTTTCGCACCTATTCGATAAAAATTTATATGAAAGTTCCCCTTTAAGTATGAAATCTTTCTGAGGTCATTTTGTGACAGTTCTCTCACAAAAAATAAATTTATAGCCTTATTTGCCATTCATAAATACATTTGTTTAAAATATATTAAAACTATTTTTAAAAGAGTTGAAACGTTATTAACAACAACAAATTTCTGAAAACCGAGCGATTACACACACGGATTTAGAAAAGCACCGATACAAGACGTTTTTTCTCTTCGGAGGGCTCGCCCTCTTAATAATAACATTATGAAGACAAAGAAAAGAAAACTACATCGGACTATTCTCTCCTTGATACATCCATGTTATTTGGCGAAAATTCGGACTTTAACAACAACGACAAAAAAGTAAATAAAAATGATTTTATCATTTCATAACATTTTCAGGTTTTCAAATGTTCTCATTTAAATTTATTATTATATAAAATTATAGTATAAAATTTCATATTTTTTGTTAACTTTTGTTTTTTAAAAATTTTTTTCTCTACTTTCTATTTTTACCCTCTCAAAATGCCGCCCCCTCAGGTGTGCCGCCCGGGGCGGCCCGCCCCCCCTCGCCCCCCCCTAGCTACGCCAGTGACTACAAGTATTTTCCAACTCCCGTCCAACGTCGCTAACCGCTAGGCCACTTCTGAACAGCTTATAAACAATGATAATTTTAACACGTTAACGGCGGCGAAGCGAAGAGGCGTTCAAACTTCTATAAGTGAAGGAACGATGCATTTAAAGCAAGTGACGCTACGCTGTGTTACTACTACCATTTTACGGTGCTCTACTTTTTAACGAGGAGCTTCAAATATAAAATATTTGTTATTGTTTATATCTATGGACGTATACGTTTCGTCTTTTTTCAATCAAGACTCATCAGCATAGAAGTACGACTATTCATCACCGGTCACACGATTCGAAACCCTGGACTACAAGTATTTTCCAACTCCCGTCCAATATATATATATATATATATATATATATATATATATATACATATATATAGAGAGAGAGACAGACAGACAGAGAGAGATAGTATAATTTTTTAATTCATACAAACATTATTAGTTACATATGTACATACATGTTTCAGTTATCCTCTGCAATAGAGAGTAAGCTTCTTCAGACCTAAATAGAAATTCAAATGAGAGGCTGCGGACTTAACTTATTCAGTACATTTCTCTGGTTTTGATGGGTTCATAATTCAGCGGTCAAGCCACGTGTCAACTTATATTTTTACCCAATCGACCCTCCTTTTGGCTTCTATTATTTGGTCTGGGGAGTTCAGTTATTCCGAATGTGACCTATATATAAAAGCCCTACTTATATACATACATGACCATGCCCACACATCTCTCTACATACATACACGAACTTATATATATATATATATATATATATATATATATATATACATACACCTCTACATATACATATACACACATATCTATATAAAACACACATACATGCACACACACATATATATATATATATATACATATATATACATATATATATATATATATACATACAGACGCAAACACACGCATATATTATATATATATATATATATATATATATATATATATATATATATATTTATAATGGTCAATTTACCTATTCCTCTCCCATATTCTCACGTTTATCGAATTAATTCACTATACACACAGTTTATACATATACACTCTGTACGTGTGTTAACACGCATCTACGTATATACATAACAAGACACACATACACACATACATACATATAAGCATATATACATGCATATAAATTACTTATATTCTCATACAGCTTGCTATACGCATGAACAACGTATATTATATACACATACACAAACACATATATATATATAAATATATTCATATAGACAAGCAAATACATCCACATATACCCATATGCATATATATATATATATATATATATATATATATATATATATATATATATATATATAAAAAATATAAGAAAACTTATACACATATATATATACACACATATGTGTCAGCATCTTTATAACCATGTACATACACAGCCACATACTTATAAACCTGACACCGTAATATGGGACAAAGTAGAAAGTAGCAACCCTAGTTGAAGTCAGTGCCCCTAATAATGCAGGATTGAACAGAGCAGAAAGGGAAAAGATTACGAAATACCAAGGTCTTATGTACGACATGAAAAGAAACTGGAATCTTAAGCAAATCTCCATCATACCAGTAATTATAGAAGCAACAGGATTATGAAGAAGAATTTCAAGAGCTATCTGGCGAGTATACCCGGTGAACCGAGTGCAAGAGAAATAAAAACAACTGCACTTAAAGGTCGGTTAAAATATTAAAACGATCTCTAGGCTGGAGTGTCTGAAATAGCCGGTGAATGTCTGGCATCCGGTAGGATGCCCCATCTCCAGCAAAAACAGAAAGATAAGAAGAAAAAATACATATATACCCCAGGTACAGACACACACACACACACACACACACACACACACACACAGACCCACACACACCCACGCATATATATATATATATATATATATATATATATATATATATATACAAATACATATCCGCACATACACATCCAGATACACATATATTTTATATCTTAACACACACGCACATGTATATATACACATACGCATTTATATATATATATATATATATATATATATATATATATATACATATATATATATATATATATACAAATACATATCCGCACATACACATCCACATCCACATATATTCTATAGCTTAACACACACGCACATGTATATATATATATATATATATATATATATATATATATATATACATACATACATACATTCTTACCATAAAACTTAAGTACTTACATAATTAATTCATATTGATACGTATACACAGTCATATCCTAACGTTACTAAAAATATATATTCTTTGTCATATCTACCTATTTCTGTAGAATATGCAATCCTACCTCATACATGATTTATCCCTCCCCTCAAGCGCATACATTTACTTATCTTTCTTCTATATACTGACGGTTCATACTCAATACACACTGTACTTGCCAAGCCCAGGGGCTATGAATTTAGAGGTGATCCTCCGATATTTATTCTGCAATTTAAAAAAAAAAATATGTTCATATCTCTCATTCTTCTTTTTATTTGAATATATCATATTCCCTATCTGCAGAAAATGATAACCATCTCCAGATGGGGATGGTTATCATCTTGCATTATCCATCCTTTCTGGCTATCCTTATTATATTTGTGCACATTTATAGTATTAATACAGGGAACCAACAAAGAGAGCACCGCCGAAGCAAACACACTAAACGTGTATGCACATATGTAACGTATAATGTTTGTATAAAGAAAAGAATATGCTAAATACAGCTCTACTTGTTATTGAACACTTTTTACAGACACTGAAGTTGTAATCGATTAACATATATAGAAACAATTATGATACATGTACTAATATGTATATATATAAATAAATAAATATATATATATATATATATATATATATATATATATATATATATATATATAATTATCTGTGCTTATGTACATATTTGCATATTTTCCCTCTCAAAATTAATTTAAATTTTATTAACATAATCACTATATATACATTCCCAAAAGTACAGACATTCTCGTTCTTTGCCGCTGTTATCATTTTCCCTCTTTAAAAAGCCCACGCAACAGTTGGGCGAAACGTTTAGTTTTTAAGTCTTCTGCTGTTACCTTTTTTTAATTCATATATATAAGCAACTTCGCGCCTGGACAGTACTAAAATGGGTTTGTGAATACCAGGTGCTGTATGTGCTCTCTGCTTATCTCGGCATTGTTTCCAGTCGTCTTGAATTGCTTGCCATTGGAATCAAGCAGTGCCGAGTCAAGAGAAGTGTTGTTAGCCATTGCGCAACTCTTGCTTCACAATTACACGCGCAGTCAGCCCCTTACAGGAGTGTCCATAGTCTCTCTGGACTGAACATTTGCATTTGCATATATATATATATATATATATATATATATATATATATATATATATATATATATATATATATAAGTAGTGTAATGGATTCGTCTACACACTTTAAAATGCAGCAACATTTTTGTAAGTAATGAATAAATGTTATTAGACAGACGAACAACACAGGTAAGGAGGGCTTTTTTTTAACAACTAATATAAGTTAGCAAAACATTTATACGGAACAAAACTTAGGTTTAGTATACGGAACGTTTATCTTTTTGTCTTTTAAGTGAAGTGGGGTCTGATCAACTCTGCTGGGAAGCCATGAAATTAAATACTGTCTTGTTTTTAAATTCCCGAAACAGTTTTTCATGGTAAACAACTGATGATCCCTTAAATAATGTTAGAAGCAAACTAATATAATAACTGTAAAAGTTAAATTGACTTACATGAGTGATTTTCCACTGAACGACTTGGGACTTAAGTTTTTTTTTTTTAAATATAGTTTTAATGGTTGAGAAACTTCCAAGACTATATACACACACACACGCACACACACACACACACACACACACACACACACACACACACATATATATATATATATATATATATATATATATATATAATGGAGTAAATATGAAACAAAGATGTCAGACAAAATGTAAAATTGGTTGTGGAAAATAAAATTAAATAATAATAATAGTATTAGATAGATGATTTAAAATATAAACAACGATTCAGTAAAACAAGAAGTTGGCGAATAAAATGTAAAGAACGGCGTGAACAAGATATTGTAATGATTTGATGACATTTGACATGAGTAAACATTAAACTTGAAAAGCAAGGAGTAAGGATACATAGGGAAAAATACGTGTTTTCTTCATTTATATGTTTATTTGCGTGTATTAATTTAATAAAAAAACCAATGGAGGACATTATGAAAAGATATTATAATTTCTTCAAGCTTCTTTTAAATATTAGCTTTGATCATTTACTTCCATCAGGACGGAACTAGAACCTTTTTTATTGGTCTGATTTGAAAAAAAAGGGATACAAAAGTAAAATGAAGAGAATTATTTTAATGTTGACGGTTTTTTTTTTTGGGGGGGGGGAGGCGTAATTTATAAACTATTCACTGGCGATGCTTTTTAGAAACATCTTTAATTTATTATCAATTAAATAATGTGTTTTGAAAAATTGACAGAAACAATTGCACATATATAAATACCTTTTAAAACAAATTCTAAACATTTATTAAATTTTTATATTTTTAATTCCATAAATACACTTTTAAGCTATTAACCCAACTTCGTGTGAATTTAAAGGGATTTAGATAATCTATACAAATATGTATTTATTAACAACACACTTTTTTTATTCAATAAAGACAATTAGTTTCACGCCTTGAGCGATTCGTTAGAGGATTTAACTCGTTTTAGAGTGTCATGCTCTGATTGCTTCCAGTTCTACGTAACCGTTCGGCAATGAATTGCTGCTGGCCATTTGAGTCATCGGTTTTTTCAGCCAAATACATTTGTAGTTTTCTTTTATTTCGTAAGAAACAATAATAATATAACAAGTAATGTGATAATGGCTAACGTCGTAACGAAAGTGTGTTAGCGAACGTGGCAAGGAAGTGACCTAGCTAACAGGAAGTGACGCGATATAGAATATGTGTCAAAAAGAAGCAGACAAGATACTTTCTCTTATGTACAGTCTGCAACACGAAGCAGCTGTTTTTGAATGACTTTCTTCCAACCTCCACGGTGTACTGTAAAGTAAAATTCGTAAAACTTCAAAAATGTTGGATGTTGTTAGTCTACGAGGGAGATGAATAACTGCTACTACTAACAGCACCAACAGAAAGAGATACGCTATACAATCGTGTCTATTATGAGGAGATAGAGAAACAGCCTCTAAAGTCGATGCTACTACTGCCTTCACAACAACAGTACACAACACACGTTGGCTATATATGTTATGGGCGAAGATTCGTTCGCTATGTAACAACAATTTGCGTGCATTGAGAGAACCCCGAAGATCAGACAAGGTAAGTTAATCTTATGCCGTATTTACGAATCCATGTTCTAAGGTATGACAATAAAACCGGTGAATAGCACTTGGAGAGTATAAGTCGAACCCAGTATATCAGAGCCCCTATTTACTTGCTTCCCTACGCTAGCAAAGTTAAACACAACGTCGATTTTTTATGGGGAGAAAATCCTACTCCTCAGAAACGGACAATCTGCATTGAGACTCACGGTCAAAGTGTCGTTTTCCACTTTAAAAATCTCGGGAAATCAGTTGCCAAATTGTGAAAAATATTTGACTAACTCTCTTGAGAAAGTTTAATAGGTCAAATTCGACAGAGAAATGGAAGTTAAGGACACGTAAGTTTTGTGACGTGATCGACGAACTTCAGTGGAAGGTTTTAGTCAGAACCTCCGTTGAAAGGGACACAAAAGATACCTGTTTAAAATATAACATGCTAAATTAGCCCCGATTCTTTCTCGATTTCGCTATCCGAATATTATGCTTTAATAAACAACATAGGTATTCGAAATCGAAATATATATGTGTACGCTAATTGTAATTGACGACGATCAGGCTAAACAAACGACCTCGGAAGTATTCACCACCGGTTTCGCTCAGTACAGACCCCATGACCCGCCCAATTAAGTCTGTCAGAGTTTTCAGGCGTTCATCTCTTAATCGCTTCATCTCATGAAATCATCATCATCGTCATATGAAACAGTTATGGTAATGTCACGGACTCCGCAATGGTCAAATAACATAACTTTTTTTTTTTTTTACTCATCTCCGGAATGTATAAAATGTCTTTCCATGTTTATCAAAAATCAGAAATTTACATGATAAATAGACGGTCTAAAATCAACCAGGAATGTATTATCTATTTTTAATGAAGTGTCTGGAACTATTTTTAAATCCTGTGAATTTTCTTTAAACCGCAGCAGAATTACATCCATAAAAATGCTGTTGTTTTTTGGTCGTTTCTTTCTCTTTTTTATGAACCTCAAACAAGACATGTTGTCACTAAGGCGTAAGGAACTACTGTGACTTATGGGCCAGATTTATAGGGGCCATCCTAAGTGGTGGAGAGTTGTGCATTAATGCGGCAATAACTCATTTATTTTTCACATTGACTAGCTATTATTGATGCAAAAAATAGATGGCAAAAGACTTATAATGAATAAATAAACATTTAAAGTTTACAAGAGATTATTGATGCAAAAAACAGATGCCGTAAGAGACATGATAAACGAATCCTTTATTTTATGTTGACACGAGATAATTGATTAAAAAAGAAATGACAAAAGACTGAATAAACATTTAAAGTTTACAAGAGATTATTGATTTAAACAAAATAAGTTTAATAATGAGAGAGTATTATTATCATCATGAAATATTTTAAGCTGTCAATAGATACCATTTCATAAATACTTTATGTCAACAAAAGATTATTGATTAAAACAAGAGATAATAAACAGTTATAATGAATGCATACATAATTTCAGTTGACAATAGATTATTGATTCAAGCAGATGACGTATAAGATATAAGAAATAAATTCATATTTTGAGCTATTGAGAGAGTACTGATTTAAATAACAGATATCGAAAGAGGTATAATAAATGAATACTTTATTTTAAGCTAAAAATATATTATTGATTGAAACAAGAGATACCGAAAGAGGTCTAAAAAATAAATTATGTATTTCTACTTGACAAGGGATTATTGACTAAAAGGAGAGACGCGAGAAGAAGCATGACAAAGAAATAAGTACATATTTTTCATGGTGACAAGCGATTATTGTGCGTGGTCCCCCTCTGTATGTGACTCGATGTGGCGAGTGTAAAATGCAATAAATTTGGGCAATTCGGGCAATTTGGGACAATTTGGGGCATTTTGAGCCCCTTTTGACCCCCTGGGGGCGCGAACCAGAATTTTTCTGAGGTCAAGGATGCTCATTTTATATTCAGAAAAATTGCCTCTACATTTTGGCCAAGTTTCAGAAAAATTGAATGGATGGATCAAACGTTATGGGAGAAAAGGGTCATTTTTTGCCATTTTGGGGGCTTTTGACCCCCTGGAGGCGCGAACCGGATGTTTTCCAAGTTCAGCGATACTTGTTTTCTATTAGGAACAATTGCCTCCACATTTTTGCCAAGTTTCAGAGAAATTGAATGGATGGATGAAAAGTTATGGGGCAAAAAATGTTATTTTTTCCATTTCGGGGCCTTTTGACCCCCTGGGCGGCTAACCAGATTTCTTTTAAAAAATCGGAGAATGTAACTTTCTAACATGACCAAAGTTACAACTTCATGCAAAATGTCAGAGAAATTCAATGAATGGTTGCGGAGAAAGATCTGGATGGACGGACGGACGGATGGACGGACGGACATGCCTCAAAACATAAGTCCCCCGATTTTATAAATCGGGGGACCAATTAGAAGCCTTTATAATGCAAGATTTTTTTAAAAATTTACTGTAATCTAAATTTTTTCAGAATAAAATTACTGCCTCAGGGATGACCAGAATTGTCTCATGTTTCTTATTATTATTTTCAATTATTTTAATATTTAACTTATCAACCCATATCTTTCATATCCCAGCATTTCACATTTCTCGCGTTCACAAACACAGGATTTGAATTACTAACCGACAGACCATTACGCGGACTTAACAACATCAAATCAGAATAAAAATTAATTCATTCATTTCGTATGAATCAGATGATTCTATTGTTGGCATTGGTTTCCCTGATATATTGCTAGTTAGCATTCTCTCTAGAAAGACATCGGGTACTTACGAGAAGGACCACGGGAAGGTTGCCAACATCCTAAATGAAAATGTTTCTGTGGAACGAACTGGATTTGAACTTGGCACACCCAGTTGCTTAAGTACAGTTACCTCATAGAAGAAAAATAAAAACATGATAATACCCTGGGCATTCCTGAAGAAGGAATTTTATTCCGAAAAATTTAAGATTATATTGCATTGAAAATATTGCATTGAAAACGCTTCTAATTTTCAATTAGTATATATTTCTAACTTAACAGATTAAAAAAGATATTCAAGAAATAAGTTTGATTAGTGATTAAAACAAAATATGCACAAAAGGCAAAATAAATACATAAACATTTCTCATATTGATGAGACATAATCGATAAAAACGAGATATGCCGGAATTAACATAATTAATAAAAGTTCTTTAATTCACTTTAAAATGCGAATACTGATTCAAACAAATAAGTAAATAAATAAATGAATAGCGCCCTGTTTGTAAAAACGAAAAACAAAACAAATAAAATGTGTTTATCCCTTTTTGTCTTATTTGGATTATTCGGACGATTTTTCTAATCTCAGTTGTTATTTTAACAACGTTTCGGTGGATGTAACCTCCGACTTTCTTCAGGTGCCGATTTTCGAACTTGGAATTTTTTATGTTAAACTCGAGAACATATATGGAATTTCGAAATGAACACTTTATTTAACCCACGGAGGTAGCTTGTTCTTATTCTGTCAGCCATAACTGGGTAGAGGTGTTAAGTATAATGTTATCATTTGTTATTATCACCTGTATTAAGGATTGTGGCTTCGACCCCCAAAAGATTGTCAGGTAATCAACGTATTTACCGTTGCGCCACGTGTATTATTGATGAAAATAAGAGATACCGAAAAAGGTCTACTAAATAAATAATGTATTGACCAAGAGAAAATCAGCCGAAACAGGCATAATAATACAATATTTTTCATGGTGATAAGAGTTCATTAATTAAAACAAGATATGTTGAAAGATAAATAAATACCTATATTAGGTGTACAATATGAAAACAAATAAATAAATAAACAAACAAACAAATAAATAAAGACCTATATGTAAAAACAAAATTTTAAAAAGAATAACCGAGTTTGTCTGAGTAGATGTGACCTTACGTATGGCTATACATATACGTTGGTTACTGGTTGTGCACTTGTCAACGATTGGCGGTGGGAGAGGGGATAAAGACACCTGCCTTTTTATTAAGCTAACACGCCGAACAATTTGGCAAGCCAATCAATCCTTGGTAAGAGGGGGGGGGGGCAGAAAAAGCAGTGACCACAGGCGATTGAAAACGAATAAAAAAGACGTGTTAGGTGACAAGCAAAATAAATATATAAAAAATACGAGAGTAAGGAGAAAGAAAAAGCAGTAAGGGGTAATGGAGAGCGAAAAAAAGGGGCGGAGAGTAAAAAAAAAAAAAAAATGAAAAGAGAAGACAAGAAAAAAAAGCAGGAGTAAGGAATAGTTAAACCCCCGACGCAGCCGGGTTGATGACGTTGGCGACCACTGTCTGCGTTTAAGGTAGCGGCCTCAAGACTCAACTATTTAAGACATTTAAACGTACGGGGAGAATACACAGCTTATTGGAGCGCGGGTGGCGGGTGTCGTAGGTTTCTCGGGTGGTTAAAAGGATCAACCCTGGTCTCCTGACCCCTTAAACAGACGCATTTTTAAAAAGTGATAGATTTGTTCGGACTGGGAGAAATTGAATTGCCGGTGGGGAGGGGGAGGCTAGCTTTAATTGCCACAAAGATTTGAAGTAAAAAAAAAACCCTGATTGCTCTGTTGGTGAAACGGGAAACATTGGCTAAGGTTTCGTTTGATGAATCTGTTTTACGGCTTATCGAGCCCTCTTTGGGGATATTTCATACCGGAACAAAATAGCTATTATAAGCGATTAATAGTATACAATTAGTTGAGCATAATTTACTAGTTTACCAATAGTTTGAAGGGGGTCGTCATACTTCTGCAAACGGTATTTCTAACAATTGTGTATAATGCGTCCGGTGTAATCAATCCCAGAGTCTGCAAGCTTATTTATTAAACCAATCCACTCTCCCCTGGCTAAGACAGCGTTTCTCAACCGGGGTTCCCCCGGAACTCTAAGGTCTCAGAAAATGTCCCTAAGGGTGCTGCAAGAACAAGTCAAATGCGCTAATGCACTTTTAACAACTTTTATTCAGTCCAAATAAGGCATTGAAGCGTAAAGGGGCTACTATGATAGGAGTCAGATTTTTTTGTGGGAGCAGCCATGGTGAGGAGCTGGGCAGTACGATGTTTTAATTTCTTTATGTTTGTACGATCGGGTAAATAGGGAGCAGGGAGGGAATTCTCAAGGCAAGTCTGAGGAAAGAAGCTATCCGAGTAGGACATTTTCTGGCATCTAGGAACATCTACAGTTAAAGGGTGTGATTTTGCTGCTAGTCAAGTAGGTCGAACGTATTCACGTTGGGGGTACAAGTGCAGTAAGTTCATCGGAGCACATTCCGTGGAAGTACTTTTAAAACAGGCACATAGATGCAACACTGCGGTGATACGACAGTGGCTGGAGCTTGACAGACAGTGTGGGATCCATTAGGTTAGAAATTCTTTTTTGCACCTTGTCCAGGAAGGAAAGACTAGTGGTTGGGGCACTAGCCCAGATGTGGCAACAGTACTCTATGCACTGGTAGTTTTGTAGAGATTTAGAATATTGACAGATGTAACATTTTTCTAGCCCAGTAGAGAGAGCCTATCTTCGTTGCAGCAAACTTGGCAACATCCATGTATTATTCCAGTTCATGCTGCCTGATAATGTTTGTCAAATTTTGGATTTTCGGGACCGGTTCTATCGGCGACGACAATCTGTGGTTGGAAAGTTTTTTTGTAGTTGCTTATGGAGAGAAGCGTCGTCTTGATAGCATTAAATGTGACCATCTATTTTGGGCCCCATTCTACTACAGCCTGGAGCTCGTTTTCTAAGGAATCGGCCATTTTCTTTGACTATGGAAATTTCATATATGTAATATTACTAAACCCGCACAATATATTCGCGTGTGACCAAACCTTTGTCTTATTTAACAAGTATGAAGAGCCAAGAGAGAAATCGTCTCCGCTCAATTGAGAATTAAATCCGTGTGTGTGTTTTTTTAAGTTCGACCTCGAGTTAAGTATTTCTGTAGCCAAAAATAAGCACCATAGGTTTCACATTAGAGAAGCATGTTTTACTTCATCAAATGGTTTTGCAAGTATCTTTGTCTTCGCCCATTTATTGGTTCACGGGACATTTTGCCTTGATTTACTTGATGTCTTTTCAACATTACCAGTAAAGAATAAATAAATAATCAACTGATGCAGCAATGATCTGTTTTTGTTTATTTTATATTATAGGTTTTCTATGATATTCGTTATTTATGTTTAGTTTTTACGTTTTAGTTTAGGATTCCTTTGGCATGCTAAATTTAAACGGGGCATCCTAAGTTGAGAGTTTTGCAGCGAGATGCTTGTTCACATTACATTGAAGTTTCTGCGGGTTAGTACAGTTGGGAAAACAAGAAACCCAAAGAAAATTCCAAATGCATGCTGTCCGAGGAAATAAGCTATTAGAGTAGAAATCCTTTCGGCATCTGGAGACCTCTACAGTAAAAGGCGTCATTTTTCTGTCGGTCGGGTTTGTCGGTTTGTCGGGCTATTTACGTTGAAGGGGCACAAGTGTAGCAATTTCGTCGGAGCACATTCCGTTGAAGTACTTGTAAAACAAGCACAGGAATGCAACGTTGTGGTGATGGGACAGAGGACGCTTAAGTTAGAGACTCGTTTTGGGGGGGACCCTGTCCAAGGGGGGGGTGGGAGAAACTAATGGTTCATGCACCAGACCAGATACTGCAACAATACTCCATGACTTTATAGAGATATAGGATACTGGCAGGTGTGAGAAGTTTTCTATCCCAGTAGAGGGGGTTTATTATTTATTGCAGTAGACTTTGCAGTATCTTCCATGTATTTATTCCAATTCATGTTACCTGTGAATGTTAAGAGTTTGAATGCTAGATTCTTGAGAAAAGTGTTATCAGCCGTGACAATCGGTGGTTGGCAAGGTTTCTGATTTGTAAGCGTTCTTATAGTTGTTAAAGAAAAGAAGGTTTGTGTTAACAGCATTAAATGTAACTGTCAATTTATGGCCCCATTCCACTACAGGCTGGAAGTCATTTTCTAAGGATTCAGCCATTGCCTTGGATATGTGTGCGTTCGATTTGCCCGTATGTAGAAAATAGAGCGCGATGTCATCAGCAAATTACACATCTCGAACGCAATTGCATCAGAAAGGTCGTTTACGAAAAGCAGGAATAATAAAGGTCAAAGGATCGCCCCCTGGAGCACACTCGCATTAATTTAATATTGTTTTGATGTCCAGCCATCTAGGACGACATGGATCTTTCTTTAAGCTAAGAAGGATCTGATTATATTAAATACTCGTCCAGTCATACCGTACGAATTAATTTTCTTGAGAAACATTTTTATGCCATACCTTGTCAAATATTTTAAATATATCAAGCGATGCCGCTCTAGCTTCACCTACCGTATCCAGTGTATAGTATATACGTTTAGAGATGACCCTTAGGATAACCGCAGTAGAACGGGAAAACCTAAATCCGTACTGTTGGTAAGAAAGAAGTGTAGCATTTTCGAGAAGAGTAGGAGGAGACTTTGGGGCCGATAATGTTGCGGGTCAGTCTTTCATCAGAGTTCTTGAAAACTGGTACCACAGAGGCGTTTGTCAAGTTACTAGGGAAGCAAGATTAAGCAAGGCATTTGTTGTAGACTTTGAAGAGGATGAGGGCTAGCTCAGCAAAGCATTATTTTATTACTATAGAAGGGATAAGATCGTGCCTACATGCTTTATGAGGTGTCAATCTTTTTTATGGTATCCAAAACATTAGAAGGATGATGATCAGACGATCAAGTGTAATTTCTGTCCGTAGTGAGAAATTTAAGAGAAAGTGGTGTGTGGAGTCTAAGGCTAAGTGAACTCCGATGAAGATAAAATGAAAAATATGTCGTATATACTTTTGTTTTCGTTGAAAGGTTTCTTTTCGTCCTAATGGGTCACCACTTATCAATGCCCGGGGGCCACTCGGGGATAAAGGTGGATGAAATCGTCAGTTGGACGATAAACGTCACCACGAGAGGATTCGAATCAGTTGTGGAATTGGCAGAAGATTTTTTTTAACGAATTGATTATCCAAGAGGACGACTCAACAAGTATTTGTTTACATTGGACTTGAACACGACCATGCTGTATTCAGTTGGGAAACAGACTCATGGTATGTTTTTCCATATATGGAATGTATTAGAAAAATAACTTTGTTCATGGAAGTTCTGTTTTGTTTTTGGTAGAATGGGATAAAATAATGTTCATTGATGTTGTTGTAGCTAGGCCAGTTCTTGCTGTGAATGTTTTTTAGGAGGGGGCAAGAATTTGAGCTCTGTCGAACACTTACCATGAACTTATGTAGAGAGAGGCTAGCAACATCTCTTCTGTGCGAAAGAAGCTGTACGGGTGAGAAAAGAATCACCCCCTCACTTACTAAAGACATGTTTTTCTTATTTAGGATAAACCGCTTGAGAAACGCTGGGCTATGTGTTGAGATACAGAAGTTTAAGTTTGGGTTGCCACGCTTTTTAAATATTATTTTTCTCGCTTAACTGGCATATTTAATGGACGTATTTTAAGAATATGTGTTCTTATTTTTATTCCCCTCTGTGGAACAAGATACCACGAGTCTGTTTCCTAACCGACTACAGAATGGTCGTCTTCAAGTCTAATGTAAACAAATACTTGTTAAGTTGTCCTCTTGGGTAATCAACTCTTCTTAAGTAATCTTAATGCTCTTTCCACCTTTCCAGTTTTTTCGTGGCAGCGATCATCGCCGAACTAACGATCTCTTTTACCCTTATTCTCGAGTACCCTCGGGTCTTGATAAATGGTTGCTATATAGCGAGGGGAGGACGCCTTAAAAGGACAGGGCCTAAGCGTAAGTCGGAAATGACGTCACTCTTATCGAAGAGTGGTTCGATCTTATTAGCCGACGAGACGGACGGAGAAACGGGCTGTCCTCTGTCAGTTAGCAGGGGTGGGGAGGTGGAGTGCAGTGTAGCCCCAAAATGGCCTGACTGATATGATAAGGGTTTCCCTCTTTCCAATTCATTCTTTCTATACTTTCTCTCTCTCTCTCTCTCTCTCTCTCTCTCTCTCTCTCTCTCTCTCTCTCTCTCTCTCTATCTCGTAAAACTATTTCCAGCTTCTATCATTGTCTTGTTTAAAATAAAACTTAAAAAAAAAAATTCCGGCGTTCATGTGGTTATCGATCAACGGCCGAGGGAAAGAAGCCAGCAGCGACGAAACCTGGGTTGCAGCAAAAGATGAACGAGTGTATAACAATGTATACACCCGAGAAAGTAAGCAGTATGCTACATAGTGGCAAATCAATAAAAAATAAACTTTACATATATATAAACATATAAAACAATCAACGAATTGGAATATATTTGAATTAAATATTTCGAACCTACAATTTTGTTGCAGATTATTTGAAGACTTTATTTCTTTCTGTATCTTGTCACCAAATTACCATTATTTCTTTTTGCTTATACCGACTGATAGATCGTCTATACTTGATAATATCATGAGAGTAAAGCTGTCAGTGTGTGAGACTGGATAAACATGTAAGTGGACTGTTGGTTGGCTGTTAGGTTGTACGACATATCAACCATCGTTGGCTGATTTAATGCCGAAACCATACATTTATTTTTTCTACGATTTGTTTGTAGACTAATTTGGAGGGTATATTTTCTAAACAAATAGTATATAATCGATAGTTTTTATTTCTCGACTGAGCTTCAATACCTAGTGCATCCTGTAAAACATTTACAGCAATAAATTGTCTAGCTACAACCCCATCAAAGAACTTTGCTTTCTTTCTCTCTTTATCAAAAACCAAACAGAACTTCCATAAAGAAAGTTTATTTCCTAAAACATCCCATCTGTTGAACAAGATACCACGAGTCGCCTTCCCAACCGACTACAGTATTGTCGTCCTCAAGTCTAATGTGAACAAATACTTGTCGACCCTTTCTCTTGGTAAAAAGCCATCTTAAGCGATCTTCTCATTCCACTAATTGTTTCAAATCCTCTCGTGACGACGATCATCGTCACAACCAGAACCTATTTAAAACCTTATCTCTAAGTGGCCCCTGGGCTTTTATAAGCGGTACCCCATCAGTACAAAAAATAACCCATATACGAGGCATTGACAAGTCCTAGCAACCCGGGTCAGAGCAGATCTAGGAGAAGTGGTAACTAAGTGTTCACTTCACACTCCATAAAGCCTCCAAATTGGGGCCTCACTTTGGGATGAATACCCCGGACATATTTAAGAAATTGCGAATTTAAATACTTGAATGTGAAACAGTTTAAACTGTAGAATATTAGAAGATTTTCACTTGTTTTGTCATTTAAAATCTTTTTTAACATTTTACTTTTATTAATGAGTTTCGAACATATCAAGACCAAAAGCCACTCGAGGATAAGTGTTAAAGAGATGGAATGGCTTATCAGTTAAAATGATGAATCATATCATGAGAGGATTGAAACAAATGAATGGAATTTACAAAATGAAATTACTTAAATTACGTGGACGGTTTACGACTAGTATTTGTTCACATTGAAGTTGAAGACGACCATGTTGGAGTCTGTAGGGAAGAAGTCCAATGGTAATGTGCCCCACACATGGGAAGTTTTTCTTAAATGAAATTTCGTTTGAAATCTCCTTTTCTTCAAAGTTTTATTATTTTCCAAATATTATAATATATGACTCCACAGAGACTCTGTATGACACCTCGTCCATTGAAATACAAGACCAGACAACATTTCAACACTACCAGTTGTATTGGACAATATTAAAATACTTCATCTAGTTCGTGTCTTTTTCAACGTTTCTCCATAATCATATATCGTGCTTCCATCTTTATAATACAACCACCGATTTTTTTGTAACATAGTTCACCCCAAACAAGGCAAGTTGCAACTGTTAACGTAAGGGGCTTCTGAGAATTAAGGTGAAAGTTTTGGGGGTCATGGTGAATTGGGAGCGGTGCAGTGAGGTGCTTGTTTACATTAGTTTTACATTTCTGCATGTCGGTACAGTCGGGAAACAGGGAGCAGAGATGGAGCTCCAAAGGCCGGCAGCACAAGGAAAAAAGCTATTAGAGTAGAAGGCTCTCCGGCATCTTGGGACCCTCACAGTGATTGGATGGGTTTTTGTTGATTGTTGGGTTGGTCGAGTGTATTTACGTTGAGGGGGCACAGGACAGCAAGCACATCGGAGCACATTCCATTGAAGGATGCAATATTGCGGCGATGGGACAGGGGCTGGAGTTTGGTGGATAGGGAGGGACCTATTAGATAAGCGACTCTTTTGGACCTTGTCTAGAAGGGAGAGACTAGTGGATGGTGCACTAGCCCAGATTTGACAACAATACTCCATGCATGGGCGGATGGCGGCTTTGTAGAGATATAGGATACTGTAAGGTGAGATACGTTTTTTTTAGCAAGGTAAAGGGAACCCACTTTCTTTGCAGCAGGCTTGGCAATGTCTTCTATATATTTGTTCACATGCATGTTACCTGTGAATGTTAGGTCAAGGTGTTTGAACGTTGGACTCTCAGGTAGGATGTTATTTGCAATGCAATTGGTAGTTGAAGAGGTTTCTTGTAGTTGTTGTCGTGGCCGATAGCACCCTTCTTGGGAATCCAGAGTTTAAACACCTCAGCCTGCCATTCCCATGTAATATGAAGTGGAATACGTACACATATGTACCAACCAATAAATGCACCAACCACTAGATTTTCCCTCTTGGACAGGGTGCAAAATAGAATCTCTAACCGAATAAATTCCGCATCGCCGCTTTGTTTCATCCCGGTGCTTATTTTACAAATACTTCTACAGAATGTGCTCCGCTAGACATATTGCACTTGTACCTCTACTCAATTGGCAGCAAAATCCCACCCCTTCTCTGTAGAGGTCCCTAGATGCTGGAAGATTTTCTACTCTAATAATTTCATTGTTCGGACCGCTTGACTTTGGAATTCCCTCCCAACTTACTCCCCGTTTCTCCAACCGTACCAACATGCAGAGATTTATATGTAATGTGAACAAACATCTTTCCGCCCAACTCCACGCGCTTGTTGCCCCCCATATAAATCTGTCCTTTACGCCTCAGTGACAATATGCCTTGTTCGAGGTAGAAAGAAAATCTCACTTTTTCCACAAACTCCCGAACCAAAGTTTACCTACACCAACACGTGTACAGTAACCAAATCAATAATCTAACAATATAACGTGTAGAATATCATCAACTTACCATAATTATATTTTTTCTAGCGATAGATGGAGAGTTCACCATTACCATGTCACATCATGAGAACGATTTACGTATGTCTGTGTGATAGAGTTAACCTGTATACTTCGTGATATAGTTGCTGATTCAAAATCTCAAGCTAACCATTATTAAAGAATGTGATAAGATTTAATTTCTTTTGTGATTAAAAAAAACTTTTCGTAATCAAATAAGAATTTAAAGGTGTTTTTTTTCTAGAATTTCTCATTTTCATGAATCATTTTAGAAAATACTGAACGTTGTTAAGAAGCAACATTTGATAATTGTGTCGCGTAGACAGGACACCATTAATGTTGGGTGTAGGGGTATATTCGTACCTTACAAATTATGTGTGTGTGAAAAAAGACAAAAGGAAAAAAAGGAAATACAGGAATAAATCATCAAAAAACGAAAGATTTTACCGGTTTCAGTAAGAGTAAAGATTTTAACGTATTTGCTGTATGCGCTGCACAATTCTTTGGGGTTTTTCAAACAGTTAAACATGTGCCAAAAACATCCCGTTGTGGGTTCTTCTTTTTTCCTATGTTTTTTGATAAATTTTAAAATCTTCAATTTTTTTGAAGACGTTCGTTGATCCTTCTTTTAACACATCCTATCTTATCGACATTTCATTTTATGATATATCGTGCATTTTATTCTTATATATATATATATATATATATATATATATATATATATATATATATATATATATATATAAGGGAGAGAGAGAGAGAGAACAGTAAAATAAAGATATAGTCTATACTTTTAAATTATAACCTATTATGAAAGACTTGGTGCTTCATATACGATATAGAGCAATTATATAGACACATAAAAGATGAGAATAAAAATGGGAAAATACAAAATCTATTACGTTTCAATTGTTCAAAACAAGATTTTTTCCTTCCTAAAACGATACGCTCAGAATAGACACCTCAACAGTTTTGAAAATGCCCTATTTGACATCAATAATAATTTAAAATTTAAAAACACAGAAAACACTCCAACCCAATCATCAGAAAAATGAACAACTTCACTAAAAACATTAAAAACACCCAGATATAATTGTCCCGGCCGACAAAACTAAAAATTACTACTAATTGAGCTATGCCGATTATAAGAACCTTATATATAAATCATACAAAACCACTTATGATAATAAACTCATTAGCATAAGCAATGAAGCTAAATCCATATTGACCTCTATGAATATCCCTAATTACACTGAGATTCTTACTCCAACAACTCTGAAATGTACTTTGAAAATTCCAGGAAAATTCTTCCGTTAGATAAATTTACCCCTTTACATCTGACTTAGGAATCATTAGTATAAACAATACTTGATAGAAGTATCCCTGGCATAAAAGAAAACATCTCCGTTTTTCTTTGGCAATCATCAGATGAGGTGACTCACTTGTTTCTAAATCTTAAAGACAAATCCAATTTAAACTTCATAACTTCCTATACAGATAACAATTACTAATCTAACTCCCCGATTCTTCTTAATGAAGCACTCATTTTTGCCCCAAACAACTGTGATCTTACTTATTTGGAGATTAGATTAATAATACTAGTCAGAAGATCCTTGTTACAATTCTATAATACATTTTAGACGAGAAAAGACACACCTAATAACTTTGACATTACTATAGGATCGTCGGACTTTGCTCAGGTCGCTGTGCCTATACTGATTATGGGAACTTAATGTTGCACATGGAAGACATACTCTTTGTTACCAGGACGGGACCTAGAAAATACAATAACACCATTAAGAATTTTAAAACTTTGGGCATTCTATCACCTTAGAACACGAGAAGAGAACATCTAACTTCCTTCGCTTAACGTTAGACTTAAATTCTAAATCATTTAGATCTTACCATAAACCCAACATAACACTAGTTTACGTTCATACGCTCTCCAACCACTCAAAATTCATCATAAACTATATTTCCTGCAGTCACCAATAGAATATCTAAATTTTCGACCAAAATTCGAATTTATTTAATTCAGGTAACAATGATAAAATTACATAAAAAACAAACCAACTACAATGGATAAAAAGCAACTTTTAGTATAATTACGCATAACATGGCAGTAAAAGATGGAAAACAGAAGAATGCAACAGTTTTTTAAAAATAATAACGATTATAAAAACAAACTGACCTCCTTATCCTGGACTACATACACGACTAAAAAGTAAGAATAACCTTTGGTTTAACCCACCTTAGAATAGCAATGTTAAAACTAATACCCATAGAGAATTCTTTAAAATTATTGAAAAGTCCTTTAAGCATCCACATAGATATAGCACGATCCGAAACAAAAATTCCGTTGCAATTTCTTATGCTACAATGCCTAACATAGCGCACACCATTATTACTTTTAACAATAAGGAAATAAAATCCGCACAGTCACCATTACCCCAATATTCCCTTCAAATAATTATAACTTCGAGAAATCTTGATAATGTCCGCTAAATAATAATTGTATGCATAGAGACGTTATATACGCATGCACTGTGAAACAATTCTCTCATAATGCTAATATACAAACTAACACCAGTATACGTATACCTCCTTCACCTCATAACCTTACACATTTTCAACTCGATACCAAAACATTACTCTAAACACCAAGCACCTCTCTTAGCAACAATCTTGCTAAAAAATCAATACCATATAGTTTCCATATCAAACAATTCTAACTTAAACCTTACGCAGAATCTAAGCATACAGGCCCAGGACACAACTACTACTACAAGTAACACACCTAATATAATAACCACTCCATATATAATACATACCTACATAAGAGGTAGTGATTATCCCATAAACATCGCTTATCTAGTCACATATCCTCTTTTAGAAATAATAACGAAAATATCGCAGGGACTTCCCTAACTAATTTAATCAAAAGTTTTAAGAGTCAAAACAACCTTTACTCTTCACATTGGTCGATTTTAGAAAAAAATCTAGGTTTTGCCAACTATGTACTTTAGAAACCGTCATGGTTATACTGCTGTCAAGAGTAAAAATATTATAAATTCTAAAAGCGAATTTCTGTCGGTATGCAGACATAGAAGAAACATTTAAATATATCGACTTTATAGCCCCAACTGATACCCTCTCCATCCAATAACCAATACCTTCGTACATGATATTTTTCAAAAATTTAACTTTGCAACCGATTGAAGACTTATAATAATTTGCGCCTTCATAAGTTTAGAACTCTAATTTTGTATGGTTGGTTTTTAAATCCATTAATCTGGATACCAATCTTTTACTATAAGTAGATTACCCCCTTCATTTTACCCCTTCTTTAATATTGATAGTTTTAAATTCAACCGCTGTTTCTTTAATTCTTTTAATGTTTTAGCCAATGTTTTTGATAACAATCTTTTACTATAAGTATATTCTCCTATTTAAATCTTCGTAGTTTTAAATTCAACCGTTGATTCTTTAATTTAAACCTATGACCATTGAATTAAGTAGAGATTACGTGTTTTGATATGAATATATTTCAAATGAATAAAACTACTTTCACATTTATTTATATATACATATACAATATTAATTTTAAGTAAATAATATTACATTATTTTTTATCTACATAGGCCAGCGTTTCAAGCTTTCGCTCTCTCATCAGTGTAGGGGGTGATAATCTCAGACGGTCGTAACGTTCGAACCTCTGCTACAGAATCAACTTAGACTCCGCAAGCAAGCATCATAACCATACGGCCGCGAGACATTACCACGTCAAGAAGGGAATTTAAGTTCTATTTATGCGAAGGGAGGCACATATAGAAAGACTGACTAGAGTATTCAACGAACGTTGTCGGAATATGCCTATGCGTGTCAGTCTATTTTTAACTTCCCCGGACAGAGCTCGATTTTAATCTTATTAAAGAGGCTTACAACAATATTTATTTTAAGTAAATAATATTAAATTATCTTTACCTACATACGCCAGCGTTTCAAGATTTAGCTCTCATCAGTGTAGGGAATGATAATCTAAAGCTCCCCTCTCGGGTTAAAAACTGTCGTTAATTACATTGCCGGCTACTATTTAGCATAATGCAAAGTACTTTGTAAATAAACAAATTGAGCACTGTCAATTAGCGCTCGATGTTTATGTAAAACATTGTAGATACCATTTACCAACAGCGCCCGTCCCATG
>OY744519.1:123964345-124001845 GCA_963556195.1 Sepiola atlantica | reverse complement strand
TGAAACGCGGGAGCCTCTGTGTAGCTTAATTGCCATAAATATATTTTCATAGCGTAATACCGAGCTCTACTAACGTACTGAAAATTGATGCATAAAAATTATATCTCCTTATAAAATGTTATGTGGATACATGAGATAGTTATATATATATGTATATATATATATATATATATATATATATATATATATATATATATATATATATATATATATATATATAACTTTGAAATGTAAGAATCAGTTAACATGACGCAAGATTTTGAAATTAAATATTTATTAAATCATTTTTTTTTATATCCAAATTTTCAGTTTTATAAACCTTCTTCATGGGACAGACAATATTTTCCTTTTTTCTTCTTCTTTTCTTCTTTTTTTTCATAGTCGAAGTCTTACGGCTTGGCCGAAGATCGATCTTCAGGTGTTATGAAGATACTGTTTTTTTTTTATGTCCGATTTGTAGTATAAGCGCACTGAAACGCATGTGTGATAATGAGATTTAAATTTTACTACAGTTTTAGAAGTTATCATTATAAGATAACTTTGAAATGTAAGAATCAGTTAACATGACGCGAGATTTTGAAATGAAATATTTATTAAATTATTTATTAGTAAAATTTAAATCTCATTATCACACATGCGTTTCAGTGCGCTTATACTACAAATCGGACACATAAAAAAACAGTATCTTCATAACACCTGGAGATCGATCTTCGACTATGAAAAAGAAGAAGAAAAGAAAAAAAAGGAAAATATTGTCTGTCCCATGAAGAAGGTTTATAAAACCGAAAATTTGGATATAAAAAAAAATTATTTAATAAATATTTCATTTCAAAATCTCGCGTCATGTTAACTGATTCTTACATTTCAAAGTTATTATAACAGCGCATCTAAAACTGTAGTAAAATGTAAATCTCATCATATATATATATATATATATATATATATATATATATATATATATATATATATATATATACTAGGAGAATACACGTCCTAAGACAGGTACATGCTAATTGAAAATAAAATTAATTCACCGAAAAGAAGATTCTTGCAAAATGTTTATGTCCCCTTACGAGTATTAAAATTAAGATATAATGCTACTAAACCTCATGTCTACAATCCTTAATCCAATTGTGATGAAAATCCATTAAACGATTCCTATTGTTGAAAGTGTCTAGAACTTGGGACTTAAGCGGTATTTTAAAAAGAAGTCTTGCTTAATTGGTTTCAACTAACGACGGATAAAATATTGAAATGATCAAATAGTATGCCCTACCCATATTATGCCGCCTATCAACACGTTGAAAAACTACAAAAGAAACTGAAAATTTAGGAATATTAATTAATTTATGTCTAATACATATCGTTAAGATCTTATCAAAATCAGAAATATGTAAATTTTCACGAACCGTTTCCAGACCCATTTTCTCTCCATTTTTGCATAAAACTAAATCTACCAAAATATAGCCCACGTTACTCAACCTCCCTCTAGCCACTGTGCGCCAAAATTAACAACAAATTTACCCCAAACAAACATATAAACATATACGCATACCTAACTATATATTATAATACATGTCCATAAATACTTCTGTTGTAAGGTGTCATTGTAGAAAATAAATAACGAACACAAATTATGCTTTCTTGTGTATATATTTACCTTTAGGTATGTTTATATTTTTATTTACTTATATACTTATATATGATTTTTTAACACAGCTCCTAGGCGTCAGCGGTACAAATGTGGGCTTTATTTAGTTAATATGCAAAGCGGATACTGGGTGCTTTGGACAGTTTTCGAAGCAAGGTAAGACAATTCTGATTTTTGTGAAAATTTAACAAAAGATCTAAGCCATCAATTAATTAATATTCCCTTAATTTAAGTTTCTTCTAAATATTTAAAATGATTGATAGGGAGCATAATATGAGCACAGGCTAAGTGTAATATAAAAGTGAGAATTGTTTGCGGTCGCTTGATGTAAAGTCGCAATAAACGTTCATTTACCTAAAGCAAATATCGATGAACATTGTGTACGTATTTTGCTCCCTCCCACCGCTGGAAGATGTAATACATGCTCGGAAGTTGGGGATGGAAAGCCAGCGCACAAGAGGGGTGTACACTCTTTCCGTCATAAAATGCCTGAGCAGCCCCGTTGACTTTTGTTTGTAGGGCCGCTTCAGGCGATTAGCAATACACTAACACCTTTCTCAAAGAGATATCGTAAAGTCCTAGAGGGTTGACCTCCTAGAACCGCACAAATCTATACCTCAGCCCTACAGATGCAAGGTTATCACTTACTCAAATATGAGTCAGTCTCTGCCGGACTGATTGTCGGTGACGTATCCTCGATTTTGTATGAACCACACTTACTCAGGATGTGCCATGATGAGCATGATGTAAATCATTTAGTTTTTTTATTGTGCATTTTCTTTTCATTAATGGGTCACAGCTTATCAAGGCCCGGGGGAAACTCGGGTATAAGGGTTCAAAAGATCGCCAGCTGGACGATGGTCGCCTTCACGAGAAGCCCGGAAACAATGGGTGGGACGGGCAGATGATTACCTAAGAGGACTTGGTCTTCCAAGAGGACGACTAAACTAATATTTCTTCACATTAGATTTGAAGACGACCATGCTGTAGTCGGTTGGGAATCAGACTCATGGTATCTTGTTCCTACGGATGGGATATTCTAGGAAAAAAACTTTGTTCATGGAAGTTTCGTTTGGTATTTGGTAAAGAGAGAGTAAGAGAGAAAGGGAAGTTCTTTGCCGCGGTTGTGGCTTGACATGCGGTGCGTGTGTTTATTGTTTCCAGTTTAAAAAGTCCAGATAGGACGAAAAGTCATTCCTTTGTCCACTGCATAGTTTTTAAACAACTCCCCCCTCTCTCTCTCTCTCTCTCTCACACACACACACACACACAAACACACATACACACATACTCTCGTTTATACGCAAAATCACACAACTTGACCTCGACGTATTCAGCCCGGACGGTGCTCAACCAACAGCAGTAGCAACGGCAAATACTAATCCATTTTACGAGGCACGTCTACAACGATCTCTTTCTGACCGAGCGTTTAATCGGGATTTTTCGTCACTGTTCTTTTCCACCTTTGTCCACTTCGAGATCCCTCCCTCCCCCAAACCACGACTGAAAACGAAACATATAAATAAACAGTCAAATAGTTGACTTTTCGCTTGACCGTTTCACAGACACGTTTGTTAACATTTAAATCATTTCCCGTCCCTCTTTTCCAATGCGTCCTCCATCAGTCGGTCGGTCGGTCGGTCGGTCTGTTTGTTACGGTTAACTCCTCCCAGGCTTTGCCTCCTCCTTTCGGGGAGAAGCGATAGTTTTGTTATTACCTGTTACTGGAGACGCGTTTAGCGGTGAATACTGACGGGTTTTAACATGTCTGTGATATTTTGTAAAACTGCCCCGCGAGAACAAATACGCTCGCCATCCCCCAATCCGACAAAACGCAGGTCGTTGTAAAACACACGTTTTATTACTTACTAAAGAAGACGGACTCCAAGCATGTCTTTGAGTATTTGCATAAAAAGATCGTTTCCCATATATTTCTGCCTACACATAAACTCACACAGATACCTACCCACCATTTCGCGATGCGTTTTATAGTGGCGTTTATTGTACATGTTTAAAGATGCTAGGAATATCCAATGGTTTCAGTATGTGCACCAGAGCCCTGGACCCCTCGCCCTAACCCTAGCCCTAACCCTTACATGTGTTTAAGCAGAACTTATTATAGTAAGATATGGGCGTTTGTAAACACTGCGCATGGCTGACAGGGCTTTTTTTTGTTGAAAAACTTATTTTTCCATTAGTGGTGGGACTTTTCTACCAAAATTCCCATGTCTATTTTCATACCCGTCTAGAATTCCATACATTAAACCGATCTTATGTCACACCCATTCTTGGCGGAAAAACGAGAGGTCAATCTCACCATTTATTTTTAAACCCGTAGATTGCATGGACGCATCTTATTTTACACGTTTCCAAACATCTTTATGAAGCATCGGTCAGTCTGTCATGGTGTAGCGTTTTCTTAGGTTTGTTACGGTATGTTTCAAAATAGTATCTTTGGTCTGTTAAGGTTTGTTTAACGTATCGTTTTCATTGGTCTGTCACTCTTAATTTTGAAATAGTATTTTTGTCTGTCTATTAAGCTTACGTTCAATATAGCATTTTTTCTTAACATAGTTCACCCCAAACAAGGCAGGCCGCCACTGTAGACGTTAGGGGCTACTGAGAAAAAAAAGGGTGAAGGGTTTTTTTTTGGGGGGGGGGACCTAATTTGGGAGCTGCGCAGCGAGATATCTGTTTACATTAGTTTTAAATTTCTGCATGTCAGTAACGTCAAGAAAGTAGGGAGCAGGGAGCAGGGAGCAGGGAGCAGGGAGAGAGTTCCAGAGTTCAGTAGCACGAGAAAAGAAGCTTTTTTGAGTAGAAAGTTCTTCGGCATTTGGGGACCTCCACAGTGTATGGATGGGATTTGGCAGATTGTCGGGTTGGTCTAGTGAATCTACGTCGTGGGGGCACCAGAGCAGAAAGCTCATCAGAGCACAATCCATTGAAGTACTTGTAAAACAGGCACAAGGAAGCAAAATTGCGGCGATGGGACAGGGTCTGGAGCTTGGTGGATAGTGAAGGACCTATCAAGTTGGCGACTCTTTTTTGGACCTTGTCTAAGAGGGAGAGACTAGTTGATGATGCAGCAGTCCAGATGTGGCAACAATACTCCATGCATGGGCAGATGGTGGCTTTTTAGAGATATAGGATAATGTCAGGTGTGAGAAGTTTACTGGCATGGTAGAGGGAGCCCACCTTCTTTGCAGCAGCCCTGCCAATGTTTTTAATGTATTTGTTCCAATTCATGTTATCTGTGAAAGTTAGGTCGAGGAGTTTGAATGATGAACTCTCAGGCAGGGTGCTATTTGCCATGACAATCGGTGGTTGAAGAGGTTTCTTGTAGTTATTGAAGGAAAGTAGCTTTGTTTGCGTTGGTCTGTCACGCTTAAGTTTGAAATACGATTTTTTTTTGGTTTGTTACCCTTAAGTTTGAAATATTTACTTTTAAATGTCACGAATAAGTTTGTAATAGGATTTTTGCTGTTCGGTCACAATTAAGTTTGAAATAGCATTTTCATCGCTAACCGCGTAGATCTAATCAACGTTTCTTAAAAATACTACATGCTTTTTATTATGATTATTTATTTTTTAAACGAGCCAACATGTTTATACTTGCTGAAAATCGACCTTAAATTTGGCATGAACATACGCACGCGTATTGAGTGACAAATGAATATTAATTCAACCAGGGGTTCTCAATCCCGAAGGTAAATTCTCCCCAAGAGAAGCCTTTTAGGGATTCATTTGTATATATTGGGATCTGACATTGTCGGATTCAAACGAGTTGAATATTTCTACAAACTGCAATTACAGACGGCATTCAAATATGCACAATACGCTTGCAAATTAATTTAATTCACTTCAGCAGAAACCCCGCTTCATCGATATATTTATTACTTCACCTTTTATTGACGTCATTATTTTCTGACGTCATTATATTGATAACGTCATAAAGTGTGCACAGGGCGTTACGGAGCCCTCCAAAAAGTAGCGCGCTCCAGGAGCACGCTCCTTTTTGCTTGAGCGAAGGAAAGGAGGGCTCATTTTATATTCAGCGGGAGTAGAGCAGGAGCAAATCCATTTGGGACTAAAGAGCGTGGTTTTAGCGCTCCGCGCACTGCGCTCCTCGCTCCAAAATTATTTGATTTTTTTTCTTTTAAACACTAGTTTTTTTATTCAGCAATAAAAAGAAAAACAAAAGAAAATTTCAAAGTTTACTTTGAGTCATTTTTTAAAGTTATATCTCTGGTAAATGTACATGCGATAGGGAGAGAGAGGGGGAGGAAGGGAGAGAGAGGGGGAAAGAACGAAAACAGAACATTTGAAGTTTTCAGATTTTTACATCGGCATGTTAAATTTTTGATGGGACAGTTTTCTTAAGGCAGAAGACAATTTGCCTACAAATGTCTTCAAATGCGCCAGTGAGTCTATAGATGTATTTGAAGTTATTTTCTTATAGATTTGAACTTTTTTTTTGTATTTATGACAAGGATTTTTATTGCTGATTGAATAAATAAGCCAATTTTTCTTTTAATTCGTGTTTTTAAATAAAGAATTTTAGGTTCGATTATACTATAGTGGCTGTTGGATTCTCGCGCCCATTTCGCTCGGTATTCACCCAAATCTTCGATAAAATCGATTTTTGAGGTGAAATAGTACATTTTGTCCTGACAAAAATTCTAATTTATTTTTTAGCATATATCAAATTGAACTTTTATGCCACATTTTTACCCGTCGTCTTTTCGGCAACATTTTTTTGTTATTCTTAAATTTACGACTAGTATGTTTTAACCGTTTCATGTTTGCTTTTAAATTCGTTAAATTCCGTTAAAACTTGCTTTTGTAAATAGAATCTTCAAAGTTTGTTTTTTTGTGTGTAATAAACTGTTAAAGCAGTAAAAATATCTTTAGTCCAAGGAAAAATATATTTAGTCCAAGGAAAAAAAACCAACATGGCCGCCAGCGATTAAAACCTGGAATTAAAGTTAGATTCTCAACACTTTAAAAAGTAAATGAGAATTTTCTTTCAGGACCAAAAATATAATTAAGACCCACAATCAGTTTCATCCTAAATTTGGGCGAATACCAAGCGAAATGAGCGAAAGAAAACAGCGGTCCCTATTCTACAATTAAACCTATGTTTAAACTTAATTAAATTAAAGAAAATATCTTAAATTTTAATTTTAAAAAGCAAATAATTAGACTTTCTGACTAATTTGTTGTTCTTTTAGAAACGAAAGTAGATTAGATGTCTTTCTTTATCTTACAAAATGTATTATCGAATACTAAAATTGTAAACAGTTTGTTTTTGTGAGAGATTTAAAATATAGACGTTTTCACCTTTTTTATTAATTTGTTTAATTTTAATAAATGTTTTGCCCGACCTAGGAAAACTTGCTCCAGTTAATTTTTCGGGGGAGGAAAATTTGACCCGATATTTTTTCAATTCCCAAGGTCTAGGCCAAATATTTTGTATGAAATTTTAAGACATTAAATTGATCTCTGAATTGTTCATTGAACATTTATTGATATTGTTGGGGCAACTTATGAAAAATATTTTTTATTCAATCTCATTTTTTTAAATAAACTTTATTGGTTTTTTATCGCTCCAAATTGTACTATAGAAAAAAATGAATAAATAGATTTGTTTGAAAGTCTGTTGTAAATAATAATATACATTATACAATATAGTTACGTTCGTAAAACAAACACATATTAAACAACAACACGACGATTAATGGCTGTCTCTCCTCTCCCAGAGAAATGTTTTCTTTAAAAAGAAAATAATCACTAATAATGTTTAAAAGTAAAACTATATTGACTTAAAATAAACTTAAATTCCCTTCCAAAATAAATAGAAGAAATATTTAGTCACATTTTCCTTTCCTGAAAAAGTAGGTTGTTAATGTAATGAAAATTAAAATTGTTTTTAAATACTTCAGGGATTTTTCTATTTCTATTTTATACCTCCGGAAACGAAAATTTACGTATAATATCATACTTCGTCCGACATGTTCTCCTATAACTCTCAAAATATTAGCAAGATTTTGTCAAATATTATCTTACGGTATTACACTTAAAGTGGCATCCCCACCCATATTGATGAGATCCTTTGACACCCACTTCTATCCTTCGACTACTCATTGGCAGAATAGAACGTTTATGAAAGAAAGTACATTTTTATTATGGAGCGCTGAAAAAGAGCCGCTCCTTTTTTATAGGAGTTGGAGCAGGAGGGGCTCCTTTTTGAAAATGGGGAGCGTGAGAGGAGCTAGCTCCAATTTTGGGCGTTGGAGCAGGAGCGGGAGCAGCTCCAAAAGCAGTGGAGCTCGTAAAGCCCTGAGTGTGCAGAGGTATGAACTAACAATATAAGATAACAAGATAACAAACAAGCGAGATCCATATGGTGTAGCACATTTTTCACACAAAATGTTACGTCAATATTTTTTCTCACGAAATGATGCACAGAGGGACGAGATAACAAGCAAGTAAATTAACTAACAAGCAATATCTACAGTTTTTATAATATATAGATACTAACTGGCTTGGCTATCTCGCTATAACTTCGTAAAATGTGCTACTTGAAATACTTGAAACCAAAATGTTAAATATTAAAAATTTTATACATAAGTTCGGGTGAATGTTCAGTTCAACCGTGGCCGTTGTTATAGCAGGCCTAACGACTGAGTCGAGATTTTCTGGTTGTATCATTCGTCGTGGTTCTTAGACCAACGATCAATCAGGACCGGAAGTTAGTCGTGCAGTAATGCGCATGCGTGCGTCTTTAATCAAGATTCATATACAGCATGGGTTATTCATTCACTTGGAAACTATATTTAAATTATTCCTGCTATTGTGATGTTATTCAGTACCAAAGACCACGGCTACTCTCCTAAGGATTATTCATTCACTTGGAAATAATTGTTACCTTGTTCATTGTTTCAAACGTATTCCCCTTTTTAAGCGAACGACAACTTATTTAAATCCATCATGGCGTTCAAAGATAAGGTATTGCATTATATTACGACGTCCGTGATTAACGTTCGAATTTCAAATCAAAAAGAAAGAAATTAGAATTTTATTTCAGAATAAAATATACAATTTTAGACTAATTAATAAGTTTCACCCCCCCAAAAAAAAACTTGACTTTTAATTTATTACAAATTTTTACTATATTGTAGAAAAACTTCGTTTTGCAAAAAAAAAAACCAAACATTTTAATTTATTTCAATAAATGTTCTATTATTTGAATTATTGATTTTGTGTTACTTTAATGAATTCGTAATGTTTCATGTTTTATTTATTTTAAATTAAAAAAATAAAAGAAAAACATTTATTATAACATTGTACGTAAATATAGATTTATTATGTTCGTTTTATAACATTTTAAATTATAAAAAAAATCACTATCAATTTCAGAAACTATATTTTATGAAATAGATTTATTAAAAATTTTAAATCTATTGGTCGTTATTAATACAGATTTCAGGGGCTTTTTTTCGTAATATATGAGAATAATATTCTAAAAGATTTTTTTTTGGTCGACATCTACGATGCTTTATTTTCATATAAAAATACATTTATGCACTTTAATTAGTACCCTGTGATAAAACTTTAGTAAAGGTGTTTTTTTAGCTAAAAAATAAACATCATTTATTTCTTTTGGAGGGGGAATGAAAGCAACTCATATTATTCAACTAAAACTAATTATAATTAAATGTTAATATAAAAAATGCAACTCTCTAAAAAAGGGGTTTGTCTTCTGGTGTTTATAAACCAAGAGATATTCTCATACTAGTATTTGCATTCGATGTAGACCAAGTTGTTATAGCAATCAATTCAAACATTTAAAATAATCCGGAAAGAATGAACTTATTTAAAAATGAATATTAAATCAGACAAATTATTTTCAAAGAAAAATGTTCATGTTTTAAAAATTAAAAAGATTTATGACAACACCATTTTATTATTAAGTATTAATTTAATGTTTACTGTCTAGCCTACGCAAATTACACGAAATAATACATTTGCCCTATGATTTCTAATGAAGTAATGGGTTAATTATATTCAGTGATGGTTAATCAATAAGCACTGCAATTTTCATCAACATTGAGTGATTTCCTGCATTTTGGTGAATTTTTAATTGAAGAGATGGTTCAAAATGCCCATAGTCTGACTGTTCGACAGATCTCGTTTGTTACTTTAGAGCATAATGTCATTTTTCAGTGAACAGGCCTACTATAACGACGGCCACGGTTCAACCCTCATATATAAGAAAGGAAATTGCACAGCAACTTTATTATGTACGTACCTAGAAGGTTAAAAAGAAACTATACACTAAAATTTACGCAAATTCATCCAGTATTTTTGTTTTTAATTAATAAATTGAAAGTTTTATCGACAAACGCTATGTAGCCGGCATTAGTGCGAGATTTAAACTCTTTATTTAAGAAGAGCTAATTAAAGGGGAGATAACCATTGAAGATTTAAAAATTTCTCAATGGAATTGATTATTCTCAAGAATAGGAAAAGCGGCAAAACTTAACAAATGGACGTCAATGATTTAAATTTAAGTGGCCTTTTTTCTAGTAAGGATAACCATAACCCAAACCCCAACCCTAACCCTAACCCTCACCTTCACCTTCCCTTTAACCCTAACCCGCAGAAAATCTATGGAACACCACTAGAAAGTATTTTTCAGCAAATTGCTGAACTTTATCTGATGTAATTGTGTAAAAATCTTACTTTTTAATATTTAATTTATTTTTATAACTTTTAAGTTGTTATTTCGAAAGTATTAAAAACAAAAAGAAAAAAAATTGCGAATACAATTTTGAGTTATGTCCCTTATCCATAGAGAAACTGCCGGTGAAAAATGGCTGCCGACAGCTTCCCCCGATAGCATCAGACTTTTCTTTTCTTTTAAAAACTACTGGATGTATTTTTTGTCTACACTCTTTTTTTAGCTAACACGTAAGTACATCATAAAGTTTATACAGTTGTTCAGCTATTCTCTTTTTAAGAGCAGTATTACATATAGAGGTTGAACTGAACATTCACCTAAGTATTTGCTAAAACTTTCGCATGTATTCATATAAATAGCTAAATATTAACATTTTATTAATGTAAATAAATATTAACATTTTGATCATTTTCGTCCAAATTCACTTTATTTAAAAATAATACTGCCAAGAAATGAAAAGAAAGAGGAAATCAATTCGCATGACCGAAAGTGTGCTCTTGTTTTTACTTACAATGCTTTCATAAAATGTAAAAACAATAAAAGTCGCAAACTGGGCGATCAGTCATTCAACCTGTATCCTTTCTCTCTGTGGCGTCGCAAACGGGAGAGAGTGAACGAGGTAGAAAGAGAGAAAGAGAGAAAGAGAGAGAGAGTTAGAGAAAGAGAGAGAGAGAGAGGGGGGGGATCAGTCACCCAATACCCTTTCTGAACTCTTGTTTATGCTTCTTTCTTTCCAGTTAGTTTAATTTAAATTACCTCACCTAACAAATACTAATCAGATATTTTAAGAAGATTTTAATAATTTATCTTTTTTATTAGATCACCTTAATTAATTACTGTTAATATCAATAACACTTTTGCATATATATAGTAAATAAGACAATAAAATTACGAATGAATAACACTACATATTAATTTATGATCAACTGTTAAAAAATAGTTATGCAATTTAGGCATTCAAGGATTTGGGGGGCCTTTTGTCTTTACGATACACCCAGTATTTCAAAATACTGTGTTGTATTATTGATTTAGATAATAGTAACCCGTTGTGATGGTAATAGGAGGGTGATGATAAATTAAAAATTACTTTCGCATTTATTTATTTAGATATAGTAATATTATTGCTATATGTATGATCACAGAGTGCTCAATATCCGTGTTACAGTTTATATGAATTTCAGTTTGAAGCGTGTGTGCATAGAATAGACAAAACATGTTAACTGACAGTTTCTCGCGTTGCGTTACTCGACTTTTGTTTTCAGCATTGATCTTATAATGATCAGAAGGCGATACGCTATAATTTTCCCATGCTCCGTTTATTAAATGTCAATGCTATTTGAATTGAATATAAATTGCTCACATTTTCTTCGAATCTAAATAATTGGCAGTTACCTATGTCGTACATCCCATTAAAATTATATATATATATTAAAGTAAAGTTGATTTTTACCGTCTGCATTAAATCATAATAAGATAATAACCAAAATCTACATATGCTAATCCGTTCCGCCATCAAATTAGTCTAAGCATTTATGCGTGTTTCCAGAAATTATGAATTCATTTGGTCTTCTTTTAATATTTATTATATTTGTTCCTAGTTACCGGAGTCTTCCAAATATACACTCCAAAGAGAAAATAGCTGGTATTTTTACTCGCTACTATTTATCTACTCGCACCGCGACCCAAAATACCGGGGCCTTTCTTAATAGAAGAGAAGTTTGGTTAAACCACGTAAATTATTTCTTTTTGCCCTTTCTTGATTATCGTTTGCCTAATACAATAGCTTTTAAATTTAAATAACAATCGCTCACTTTCGCAGATTAACGGAATATCATTCGGCTATTCCCAATGCCTGTAGCTTAGACGTTCTGTAAACTATCCGTTTTAGCGGATTCCGCTTTAACGAACAGATAAATGCCGACATCTGCTTTCAGACGTAAGTACATTTTTGACGTTCGAACTTGCCTCAGTCTAAAAGGATGTTTTTCCTCAGCGGAATCAAAAACCTATTCCTTCAGGAATATTCTGTACTGAATAAGTTATTAGAACAATATTTTCGATATGAAATATTTAACATGTATTTTCAAACACACAAGTAAACATTGTTATCTTTTACCTACTTTCTACTTATGGAAAAACACTATTAAACTATTTACAAAACTATTTAATTATTTTCACTATTATTTGTAGAAAATACCACTCTTAAAGCAAAATCAAAATCGCCTCACTCAAGAAGGATTTATTCTTAAGCGGAATCAAAAACAATTTCTACGGGAATATTATGTATTGGCTACGTTATTAAAACAGTATTTTCATTAGAAACTATTTAAAAAGTATTTTCAAACAAACAAGACAACATTGATTAAAAACAAACAAAAACATTGATTTTCGCTATCATTTGTGGCAAATCTCGTCTTCAAAAAAATTTAATTTGCCTCAGTCTAGAATAATTTCTTATCAAGTGAATAAAAACAATTTTCTTGGGAATATTATGTATTGGCTACGTTATTAAAACAATATTTTTTATTATAAACTAATAATATCCTATTTTCAAACACACAAGAAATCCAATTCTACAAACAAAATAAAAATACTCCATACGGAACCCATTTCACTGTAAGTAAATCAATTGATTGAAATAGGATTTAATCATTTAAGCCCTTACTTAAAACTATAGACAGAGTTGTGAGCCTTGTCACCCAAAACGTAGAGAAATGTTTTTTGTCTGATTTAAAACAATAAATACTTATTGAATAAATTCTATTTTAATCACCTAAAGTATTCACAGTGAAATAGGTTCTTTTATGAGTTTTTTTTAATTGGTTCTCTATTTATTTTCATTAAATTAAATTATTATTTTATATTTTCCCCGGTCATATAAATTTACCGTAAAATGATCAATCATTTCAAGAAAATAATACAGATGGCCGCCAGCGATTAAAACATTGACTGTTTTCTTCACGAATTTAAAGGCATTATATAGTAATTTAAATTTTTTATTAAACGACAATTAAGACAAGTCTAAGTCCAATGATCAATTTTTGTACAATTAGACGATTTTTTTTATCCCACATAGCCAAAATACAGATTTTTATCTTTTTAAAATTTGATTTTTATACAATTGATCGATTGTTTATTGACATATTTACTTAAATTATTTAGTATTGTTTTTTATATTTAAAAAGGTACAAAATAAAAAGAAAGTATCTGCCGTTTGTTTCGTTTTTGCTCAGGCCTTCACCTCACAAAGAAGGCGGCAACGCCTGGAAGGATTATAACCGAACAGATACTACACTCATACCGCCAGATAGAAGAAAAAAGAGGAGAGTCAATTGTTATTTTGGTCCTTATCTAGTGTGCCCCATTATTGATGAGCTGGATTTTATGCACGCTCAAAAGCAGCGGCCTTATGTCTAACTCAGAACTCGTGGTGAGGCAAGTAAATAGGGGCAGTCACTTAGAACTTATTGTTAATCAAGTATACTCTCGTCGATCGAAATTCCGTAATCTCTCTCCCCCTCTCTCTCTCTCTCTCTCTCTCTCTCTCTATATATATATATATATATATATATATATATATATATATATATACATTTAGTTTCGAATATGAATTTTTAGGTTCCAATTTAAAATACGATCGATTTTATTCAAACATTATTACAAAATTTACGACAAAATTAAATACGAGAGATATTCCAATAGTCTCAATTCTACAATTGACACTTTCTTTTTTTTCTTCCCCCCCCCCCCCTCGCTCTCTTTTTATATATAATCTGTATATTTTCCCCCTTCACGCTATATGTAAACCTAAGCATATTACCCTCTTTTTGGGTCGTCACATGATGCCTTTCACACGCGACTACAAGACCATGAGGACACGCGCCAAATGTCTATGTGGTTTCTTGACAAAGAGAAAGGCGTAGTGTCTGTTCTGATGTTACATTTCATTAGTTCTGTTCACCGTCTGTGAAGTAGAAAACATTTTCCCATTTTTTTATTTCAAGATTTTTAATATTTCTTATTTGACGCAATGCAAGCTCCATAGAAAAAACAACAGCAACAACAACAACATTCATTTTTCAGCGATTTACCAAAATTGCCTTCTTCGTTCCGCACAGAATTTATTTCCCGTAGAAAACGTTTTCCAATTGCTCGGAATTGGGATCATTTTAAGTTACATTTTTATACGAAACTGATCCCCCACTTGAAATTCTAAAATTGATCCTCTTTTCTTCTTCACGTAAAGATTTTTAAGTTGTTCACACGTAATCACCTAAAAAAGTAGAACCTCATTTGTTTGTCGGGGGAGAGTAAGCAGAGGATGTTATCTACAATAACACCAACAAAATTAAATAATTACAATAATACACTTTTAAATATATTTACCTTTTTAAGTCTTTGAAGTTTGTAATAGAAAATGATGCATACCATAAGTGTTTTTATTTCAGCGTTTCACATGTGTGATTACACTTTCTATGCCTTACTGTTTTAAATGTGTTTTTTCACTTAAACATAGGTTCAGTAAACACAAGTTTTTTAGATTAAATACGAGACTTATTTCATTCTAAATATTTTAGCTGACTGAAATAGAATTTAGCCAATATTTAAATCATTTATGTAACACCAAAATAACCTTATTATAGGCAATGAGTGACCGCTACTCAAAACCAAATACCACTCGAAGATAAAGGTTAATGAGATTGTCAGTTGGCGATAATAAACAGATTGAGAAGATTGGAAACATCACCAACAAAAAAATACAGAATCACACCGCGGATCTCACACACACACTGAATTTAGAATTTACAGTGGGGAATAGTTTCGCATAAACCTTTAACTTAACATGTTGCTGGGAGTTTTATTAATTTTCTTGCAAAATATTCTAGAATATATAAATATTTACAATATCCGTACTTCACTTCTTAATCATATTCATTTAAAAAATTATAGAATCACTCCTGTAGTTAAATGTAGAATTTCTTTATTAAATATACTTTCCCATGTAACACCGATATACAGTCCCGCTAGTGGGCAAATAAAGAGTTAATGATAAGTTTAATGTCCTATGTGAACCACTTTATAAGGAAAAAGATAATTATGACGTCCTTACATATAATTCGTACTAAATTTCAAATTTGTAAGTTGACTCGTCTATCTAACAGCCTTCCAACGAAAATTATTTTTTCCTCTATGTACCTAAATCCGAATGTAATTTCGATGAGCAGAGTTTCTTCCCAAAACATTGCTATTGCAGACTACATCATGGTTGTCTTCAAGCCCAACGCCAACAAATAATTGTCGAACCGTGTTTTTAAAGAATCAAATACTGTCCATTCCGTTAATCATTTTCAATCATCTTTAAGTATTGTTTATCATCCAACTGACAATTTCATTAAACCTTATCCTCGAGTGACTTTGGCCTTAGTGCGTGGTGATTCATTAGTATATAAAAAAAAGTTGGTCAAGTGGCTTTCATAGAAATTACCCTCTCAAGCTTATAATTTTTATTGTAAAGTCCTTTTCTCTTAAAAGCCAATATTGGGTCGCACTAATGATATCTTCAAATTTCATAGGCATTGGGAAATTGTATCCTTATGATTTATGACTTGTCAGACAGTAGCGACTAATGGCTTTAAATAATAGTTTATATATTGAATGTATAATGCTTTCTATTTAGAAGACGTGTTTCGATTGATACCCATCAAAGAAAAGGTCAACAATAAATCCCAATAAAGTACACGAAAATGACACGCGAAATGCGTGAAATATCAAACACATTACTAGCCGCAAATTATAAAACAAACTATTACTATTATTAGTGTACTTGGCAAAAATCCTTTTGGCATTTCATACCAGACGACGCTATGTCCATGACAAGGTGACCCGCTCCGACAAGAGCTGCCCTGTAAGGCTTTACCTTCTTGCTTTGAGAAAAGATTGGTTTATTTCTAATCGCCTGAAGCTTTCCTACTGGGGAATTCAGACGGTGTTGCTCAAACATTTTTGTGGGCCAGAGTGAAACGTTTCTTGTACGCTGGCCTTTCTATCCTACCCCTTTAGACGTTGTGTCACATCTTCCCGCGGTAGATGGGAGGTGAATACCACCCTTATTAATGTACACACTCGCTAGTGTTCGCACTCGCTATTTATGCAGATATATTACTAAAATATTCACATAACATCATAAAATTATGTCAATAACTTAAATGTTCATATATAAATTATTATTATCATTTCTGATGACCTAAAAACACCCACTGTTTAGATTTTATTATAGAATGGTAGATGTCTTTCCGAATTCCTTTCAGGTGAAGTAAATCGAACATTTTCTTACTCGCTTATGTTTGCGTGACGGTATGGATGTAGATATATTTTTATATATAAAATATACAAATGAATACACATTGGCCTTTATTATAAATTGGAAGACTTTTACACCAATGCATTTGATCTATATTACGTCAGACATTTTGTTTCCTTCTACCGAATAAAGTATAAAAACAAAAAAACAGTTTTTTAATGTTTCTCTCTGTCTATCTGGATGTCTTCTCTCTCTCTCTCTCTCTCTCTCTCTCTCTCTCTCTCTCTCTCTCTCTCATACACACTTCTCTTTACAAAAGAGCAGTATAGCTCAGTGTTTACGTTTTTCGACTATTGAAATTTGATCGGGTTTCGATTTATAGTTTGAAGATCGCAGCTTGTATGAATCATACATTTTGTTTAACTTGAGTCAAGTGAATATTTAATTTATTATTGTTATAAATCTCTAGATGATATTTAACCGTTTGTGTGTGCAAGATTAGTTGCCATGATTCGGCTCTGTTCAGATTTTGATAAGTGCATTTTTATGCAATGATCTATCGCGGCAAACAATAGTTATTCAAATCTCTATCTCTTTCTCGCCCACTTAGCATAAATTCATAGTTCTTCGTAAAAGAATGGAACATTCTAGGTAGCTGGTATTAATAGATTCCCCTTACACGTGGCGGTGATTGATGACCCAGTGTTTACGGCTCTCGGCTGCTGATAAGGTGATCGGGTTTCGAATCACAGTTTGAAGCACCCTCTCGTTTCTAGTCACCATTGATGTTGGATGTGTTACCATCTGAACTAACGAACCCACTGGTTGTGATTGTGAGAAATGATATCACTTAAATAAACTTTTTATTTCTTTACGAATTTAATACACTTAATTCGTTTTACGGGAGAGAGTTGCAAGTATACATTGTTATGCGAAAACAAAACTTATTCATTTAGTTTATTTAAATTCCATATAAGAAAATGTTTGATCAAAAGTTGACAGATTAGCATGAAACGGATATAAAGGGAAAATAGATGTTTAACCGGTCGGGTGAACAATAACTATTTATTATCTTTAAGAAGGACAGATGACTATCGGTTTACTGTGTACTCATGCATGCTTAACCCCCCACACTCCTCTCTCACACACACACACACACACACACACAGACACACACAGACACAGACACACACAGACACACACACACACACACATATATATATATATGTATATATATATAAATATATAATACATCAGGTCAAGTGACGTTGATAGATTTAAAAGATGAATTATTTATTACAGAAATTGATCTTGTAGAAGTCATAAGCTTTTCTTCTTCCTTAAGCTCCAATATTAAGTCGAACTAATGACATTCTTAAATGATATAGCCTTAAGGAAATTGTAATCCTAATGATATATAGCTCGTGCGTTAGCTTGGCAATCCGTATTCAAACCCCCAGGCTAACATGTCACTTACCTCATGAAAGTGCCATTTATAACCATATTAATCAACATAGACAGAAGGGCACCAGTAGTTGTAGAATATAGTTTGAATGTTTGCTGTTGTCATCTATATAGTTTTATTCTAGCTTATGTCGTTATCACCGTTGATTTTCATACTGCGTTTCGCCCTATGTCTCTTCTGACCTTTATTCATGTGTGTGTAGCAATATTTCGATGCGTGTATGTGAAAACAAGTTAAGAATTGGGAATTTCCGCGTGAGGTTAAAATGAAGTAGAAAGTGGAATTTTCCATCAGAAGTCGAGTTAGAACTATGAGTTGTTTTTACTGAATCGTGAAAGAGGTCAGTTGGAGTTTTGAATAGCTGCTCTTTCCCTCGGTGAGGGAGAGTGTTCGGGTATTGCGTATTACTTCTGCAGAGAAATAATAACACCATAAATAGATTGCTAATGTCCAAATGATGCCGTGCTGTTTTTTATTAACGTTTGCGACGGCTGTTGGTGTTGTTATTATTATTATTATTATTATTATTATTATTATTATTATTATTATTATTATTGTTATTGTTATTGTTATTATTATAATAATAATAATAATAATAATAATAATAATAATAATAATAATAATAATAATAATTAGAAGAAGAAGAACAACAACAACAACAATGGTAAAGGAGAATAGAAAGACAGAGGAAAAAGGGCACTAACCAGACTTCGGCTGGAAGTGTGCGCAGACTGCTAGGGCCTTGAGAAGGCTTATTTCCACCCAACTCTCAGAGAAGACCAATGGTAAGCTACTATTGCGAAAACTCAAAGTCATTTGCAATGGTTATCGAAAAAGTTGGAGAGTACTGAAAATCTGAAAATCTGAGACGACTTGTTGTCACTCAGATTCCAGGGAACACCGCCCTTTATTGTCAGTGAGCAATCAGTAATTATGACCTGAATAAAAACTTCTAGTGAGTATATGATAATAATAATAATTATAATAATAATAATACCAAACAAAAGAAAATAGAAATGAAAAGAAAAACCCAAAAAGCTATAGAACGAAATGGACCACACAAGAGAACAGACTGGTAATGAAATGCTACTACAAAAGCCCATCCCCCGCCCCCCCCCCCCCGCCCCCCCAAAAGAAACTAGAAAGCATCAAACGGTTCATGTCTGAGACCAAAACAAAACTCCCATCCCTAAGGAACGAAGACTGGAATAAGTTAAAAGTAGAAACATAGAAAGTAAACAGACTCCTCGCGTACATCTCAACATATACTATCACAGACCTAAACAACTTGATATATGCGGGGGCAAAATAAATAAGTATGAAACGAAAAAGAGAAAAAAGACTGGCCAAAAGAATGAACCGACAAAGCCAGGATGGGAAATCATACTGGAAACCCAGATCACTAAACTTCATAAAGAAGCTAAAACCGTAAACAGGATGAAAGAGAACAAGACACGATGGAAGAGCAGAAATCTAAATCACAAGGAAAGGTTAAATAAAAAAATATGAAGAACTAAAACAAAAGATAGCAGCAATAGAAAGAAAAATGAGACAATACAGATACAAATCAGAACATCACAAACGAATAGAATCTTTGAAAACAATGATAGCCAGTTTTACAAAAATGTAAACGGAGAAAGAACAAAAACAGAACAACCGAACCCGACATAGACAAAACACTTCTGGAGCAAAATATAAGAAAAGCCTCAAAAACACAACAAAGATGTTAACTAGCTGAAAAACATGAAAGATGAACTACAGGGAATTGACAAAGAAACAGAACCAGAAATTAATGAAGAAACGATTTTTCTTCTTTGCGTGTCTTTGAAGCATGCGGTCATATGACGCTTGCCCACATTTTTACGCAGTCCTTTTCAATAGTGTTGTACTCTGCAAAATCTTTCAAGCTACACTGGCAGTAGGGGCAGACCAAATAGTGTTGCATTGTATGGTCCTCCTCTCCACATTCACAGATGGTTGGGTCAGTCTTGTAGCCCCATCTACTCATAGTAACTTTTGATCGCCCCATTCCTGTTATCAGGCGGTTTAGAGCTTTCTACTAAAGCCAGGGTGCCTCAGAACTGGGACGGAGTTATTCAGAAGCATCTCGTTATGAGGGAGCCCAACTTCTAGCTGTCTAGACCACAGCTGTAGGCTGGTCTCTTCCTGAGATGTTGTTAGGGTTCGAGATGGATGAGGAAGCTTCTCCTTGACTTCAGTTGTTGGACGTTGGTTCACGTACATTAAGGAGATGGCGTTCATTGCTGAAAGCCCTTGTGATCTATACTCGACTGGCAACTTCCCGTCTCACATCTAAATGGGCAATGTCAGTAAGAAGATTTAGGTTGTTCAGGTTGGCGGCCGTCAAGAAGCCAGTGATCAAGTGACAGGTATTGTTCAATGCTGAGTCTAGGATTTTTTGCATAAGTTGATCTCTCCCAAACAGGACAAGCATACTTAGCAAAGGGATAACATAAGGCTAAAGCACTTCATCTTAGTGTGTGTGCTGTGGCTCCTCACTTGGAGTTGATCAGTTTCTGTAGGATGTTTTTCCGGGAGCTGACTTTCATTTTTGTCTTCTTTACATGTTTCCTGAATTAGAGAGTGTGGTTCAGGGTAACACCAAGGTAGACAAGGCTAGTGCGATTCTCAAGTTGTATTCCAGACCACGTGATGCTTAGCGGTTCCGGAGATGCATGCAGGTGGTTACTTTTATAGTAGTGGAGTAACCCCTCTTATGCTGAGTTGATATTTGTTTCTACTGACTCAAAAGTACTTTCTTAGAATGTTACGCAATGATCAGTAGCATAGATGAACCGCTCAGTGTTCTGGCTCATTTGTTGGCGATTAGTATCGATTTTGTAGAGTAATCGAGCCAGCACACTACCTTGAGGTAAGCCATTCTTTTGTTGGCGCCAGCGACGTTGTTTGTTGTTTAGAGTAGCATCAAAGCGCCTGTATTTTAAGATGGCTCCGATTCGGTCTGTGAGTGTCAGGTCTTTTGTCAGCTCCAAGATATTTTTGCAAGAGGTCGCGGTAGTCTACAGTGTCATATGCGACAGACAGATCAACAAAGGCGGCTCCCGTTACCAGTCCTTTCCGAAACCAATCTTCGATGTACTGAGTGAGATTCAGAAGTTGGCTAGATGTGGATTTTCCAGACTGTAATCCTGCTCGTTGGGGAATAATGACTGGTTCAGCGACTAAGGCCAATCTGTTGAGGATTAGGCGCTCGAACAGCTTAAACAAGTGACATAGCAAGGAGATCGGGTGGAAACTCTTTGCACGCGCTGGATCTTTTCCAGGTTCGAGTAGAGCGATTATTTTGGGTTTTCTCCAAATCTTTGGGATACTTCTTGTTAACATGCAGTTGTTCATCAACTCAAGGATCCATTTTCGTGTCAAAGCTCCAAAGTGCCTGATATCCTCTGTGAATATATAATCTTGACCGATGGCTTTAAAAGCCTTAAGGGCACTGATGCCGATATCGAGCTCTTTACGTAAGAACGGTTTAGTCATTCCAGTGCTCTGGGCATATTGAAGTCGGTCTATGTTTGGTCTTTGCTGTTTGGTAGTGCACTTCCTGTTGAGTAACAATTGATGTGAAACTTGGTTGGCAATGATTGTGTACTGCTGTTGCATTGGAGTTGATGGATCGTTGCTGATTTTCCGGATTATACTCGATGACATTTTACTGTTCTTCGTCATATCAGTTTTCCCCAACAGATTTTGCCATTTCCGTTGTCAGCTTTCTGATAGGGAGATCATAAGTCTCTCGCCTACTTCGATGGTGCTTTCAGCAAAGGGGTCAGATTCATAGAGCTGTTGGTATTACGCATATCATTTGTAGCTTTGGACACCGAGTCCGTGTATTTATTGAGTGCGGCATCATCTTGGGATGTTCTTCCGGCCTGCTTGGCGCACAAACCTGGTGAAGCTGTCATAGTGTTATGAGTATACTGAGAGATGGGAAATCTTCCTTTCAAGATCCCCTTAAAAGCCAGGCCAGTTCGCTTTCTCGAAATTGAATCTTCTTCGAGATGGAACTGTGGCTGGGGTGATTTCAGCATTCACTGTGCTGCAAATGGGACGGTGTTGTGTTTCGAACAGTGGCTCTAGAACCAGCTTTTCGCTTAATCCAGTGATACTCTCACTGACAAACGTAATATCGGGAGTATACCCTGCTTTCTACCATCTGCTGTTGAAGGACTTGGTTGTTTTGCATCGTGGATCAGATTAAGCTGCTAGTTCCGGTACATGCGTCCACTGCATCTCCATCCACATTATTTTTAGCGTAGCCCTATTGGGTGCTATGGCTGTTGAAGTCGCCAATCACAATCTTTGGTTTCCCAAATGGTGATGAACAAACGACTAAGACAACCCTATGGAAAATGGCAAACTGGAAAGCACTAGGCCACGATGGAATACATGCATACTGATTTTAAAATTTCACGACCCTGCACGAAAAGCTAATGCAGAAACTGAAAGGATGTATCCACGAAACAGACGTACCAGATTCGATGACTGAAGAAAAGACAACGCTAATACAAAAAGATGCCAAAAAAAGAATCGATCCCAAGCAACTACAGGCTAATAACCTGCTTAAGAACAGTGTGGAAAATCCTAACGGCACAAATGAGAGAACAACTCTACCAATCCTTGAACAATCGTGGACTTCTCCCTGGAGAACAAAAAGGATGCCGGAAAGGAAAAAGAGGGACGTATGATCTGCTATACAGAGATAAAAATATCCTGAAGGAGGTAAACATGCAGAAAAAGAACATATCCATAGCATGGATTGACTACAAAAAAGCATACGACAGAATCCCTCAAGCATGGATAATTGAATTCTTAAAAATATACAAGATACCCGACAGGATTATTATCTTTATTAAGAAAACACCATTGCTTTTTTACTAAAGATAATAATCCTGTCGGAGGCTAGAATTGACAGCTGGAGGACAACACCTGTCTGAGATAAAAATACAGAAAATGGAAAAGCGTGCACTGCTACAGATGAAAATGGGAAAACTGGAGACGATAGAGGGCATGGAACTGCTCAACAAGAGCAGATGAGGGCGCTAGGCGAACAAAATAGCTATAGATATTTGAGAGTTCCGAAAGCAGACACAATCAAATTTACAGAAATGAAAGAGAAGATTGAAACAAAAAAAATTGCCAGGAACAAGAAAACTTGTAGAAACGAAATTATATAGCCAAAATCTAGTAAAAGAAAGAAACACCTTAGCAGTATCACTTATAAGGTACTCTGGACCATTCATAGGCTGGACTAATTTAGAACTCAGAAACTTTGAACAGAGGACTAGAAAACGAATGACCAGGCACAACGCACTACACACAAACGACGATACGGACAGACTTTACATGAAAAGACACGAAGTGGAAGAGAACGGCTAAGGATAGAAGACTGTGTGGAAGACACAAAACAAAAAACGAGCTTCAGAAATACATACCTCTGAACACGAAAAGTCTAATCACCGCAGCAAGAGACACCGTCCCAACGAACAACTCGGGAAGCACTGAAACAAGAAACAAAAAGACAAAAAAAAAAGTGGGATAAAAACAATCACATGAACGCTTCATAAGACTGGCAAGGGAAGAAACCAAGGAGAAAAGCTGGGCATGCCTAGGAAAAGGACACTTGAACAGAGAAACGGAATCTTTACTGGCCGTTGCACAAAACAATGCGATTAGGACAAACCACATTAAAGCTAAAATAGATAAAACTCAGGAAAACAGTAAATGTAGACTGTGTGGACAAAGTGACGAAACATAAATCATATAATAAATGAATACTGCAAACTAACCTAAATAGTATGCAATGACATTCCTGTGTTAGGAAACCGGTACACTGGGAACTGTGCAAACGATTGCATTTCGAACACGCAGAAAAATTGTACAAACATAAACCAGATACAGTACTAGAGAACGAAAAACACAAACTCCTCTGGGATATAGATGTACAAACAGATAAACTCATACAAGCAAGGAGGCCGGATCTCATAATCGACAAGAAAGAAAAATCCTGCCAAATCGTAGACTTCGACGTTCCAGCAGACCACATAGTAAAGATTAAAGAGACGGAAAAACGAAGAAAATACACGGAATTGCCAGAGAACTGAAAGGAATATGGAGCATGAAGAAGTCAATATAATACCAATAATCGTAGGAGCACTAGGAGCAGTCCCCCAGAAAACTGTAGAAAACTAGGGGAAATTGGAATGAAAGGGATCACTGAGACCATACAAAAGACGTTAGTGATTAAAACAGGTGCAATCTTAAGAAAAATCCTCGAATGCGCAACCCAACCCGTATAAGTGACGAATTGTAACCAGTCACATCGGAGTTACAATAGGAAGAAAACAAAACCACAGGAAGAACACCACCGCAAGAACTAATGAACAGAAACTGCAATATATATCATAAGCTGCCCCCCCCCCCCAAAAAAAAATGATGGCATCGGCCTCGGCTGACAACACACAACATCGTTGTAAAGGGTTAAGGAGGATGGGAAGACCGAGAAGGGATATCACTAACCAGACCTCCACTGGAAGAATGTGGAGACCTTGGGGAGGCTTATCGCCACTCAAATCCCAGAGAAGACCAATGGTTTTTGCCATCGAGAAATCAATGGAATGTGGCTGTTGTGATACTGCAAAGTCATTATTTGTGGCATTATGTTTGATTGAATACAATAAATACTTATTTCTAGTGGCGGGGTGGGGGCTACTATTCAAAACTTTACAGTAGCTTAGCTTTGCCCACGTTTCATACTTCGATACGTCGCTTTTATTTACTCATTGCCCCCCCCCCTAATTTTTTTTATCGTCATATAAAACACATGGCTAAATCCTATCTAATTTACCTAAATTACGTACAGTGAAAGGGGTTCTTTTCTGTTTTTTTTTTAGAATTGATACTCTAATATTTCTTTTTAAAGCTAAATCATTCTTTTATATTTCTCCAAAGCAACGCCGGGACACTCGTTCTGCTAGTCTATGTATATACTGTATATATGGCTATCAGTACCAAGGTCTAAGGTTCGATCCATGCGGTCGGCGGATCAGTTGTATACTCACACTGATGAGTCTTTTAAAGACGAAACAAGCGATTGCTTTTTTATGTAAAATATTTAATAATATATATATATATATTTATATATATATACAAAAAATGAAAATAGTTTATAAGTTGATCGACGTTTCGTCTTATTTGAAGACTTCACTATAGTTTTACTTGTGGGAACATTTTTTTATTCTATGCATTTTAACAAAAATGTCCCTGTTGTTATGTGAGTTTGATTTAATACGATGTTTTTTTCGGGGAGGGGGGGTAGTTTGAAAGTTTGGTTTTCTTATTTCGACAGGATGACAATAATATCATTTTAAGCAAGTCTGGGCACTCTCGAGTAGCTTTAATAACAAGCAGTACAAATAGCTATATGCACGATCTGAACGCCGTTTCGTAGATCACTCTATACTGCCTGGTACATAGCCGCCGATTTCGCTATTTACATTTAAAGTTCCTCTATATTTACTAACTAATTGGCTATGGCCGATGGGTAAGATCCCGACTACGAATCAGTGGCGATTTGTGATCGAGGTTCGCGCCTACCGACAGTTGAGAATTTGTTCCTACACTGAAGATTGCGTTTTTTTTACTAGTATATACATTTTTTTACTAGTGTATATATATATATATATATATATATATATATATATATATACACACTGTATTTTAATTCTATAGAACAAAAACTCACACGTGGGGGAATTACAAAAAAGCGTATTAGTGGGTTCCCTCACGTGTGAATTGTTGCTCTCTTTTCTTTGTTTTTGTTTGCTTTCACTCAAAAATGAACTCCTGTATAGTGTAGGTTTTTTCAAGACACTTTAATCCAAGAACTTTTTACTCTTTGTGAATTTTATCTGATGATTTTGTAGTGTTGCAGAGACGATATTGACATAAAAATGTTGTTTGGCACAAGACAAATGAAACGGACCGTAACAAATATATCTCACAGAAATGTTATGTTTTTTGGAAATGTGAAAAAAATAAAAATAATAAAATAAAACCATGGTTATTGGAATATAATATGAACTGACTTATATTTGCTCTGTTATCAATAATTGACAATCATCGAGCAGAATCTTTTAAGGAGACTACAAAGTAAAAGGAACTGATAGTATATGCTAATACATATATTGTCATTAATAATTATATATATATATATATATATATATATATATATATAAATATAAATACGTATATATGTGTGCGTTTGTGTGTGTGTTCAGACATAGAGACAAACAGACAGATGATCATATCACCATACAGAAAGATAGATACAAAAAAATAAAATACCTTTAAATACGAAATAGATTATATTTGTTTGTTTGTCCTTTCGTGTATTTCTATTTATTTTATCAAAATGATGGAAATTCCATCGAACACGTCTTCAACCAGGAACAGATGACTAAAACATTTAAAGATGGCCGTCATCGACCCTTCTCAGCGATCTTCAGCAACGCCGCCAGTTATAAACATTCTATACACCCGGAATGAGAACGAGAAACAAATAAATATTTCGTGTTTGACTGATTTTAGGAATGCTTTTCTTTTTAATGAGAAAACCCGATACTAAATCACTTAGCAAAAGCAGACGCTCGCATTTTAAATGTGTTACAAACCGATGCGACTTTTGGGCGCGAGGGTTGACCGTAGAGCGCGGAGGTATTAGATCGCGCGATAAGAAAACACTGACCGCGAGGTCCGGCTTGGTTGACCGTGGGAAGTTTGCAAGACAAAAGAAAAGGGGAAATTGGAGATTAATGATTTTAAGAAGGAAGAACGAAAAGGATTAGCAGAAGATAAAAAAGGATCTCATTTTTTTTTTAAGTCTGTATAGTTAATGGATGTATCTGTATGTCTGTCGATCACGTTTTTGAATTTGAAATAGAATGTTCATCTCTAAACGCTCAGATTGGATGAAAGTGGCGAAGGGAGGTGAAAGTAAATATGAGTACTTTGCTAAATTTTCCCAAGTATCTAGACTAGAGACCTTCCCGGGAGTTTAACGTTTAAACCCATTGGCCTAACATTCACAGGTAACATGTATTTGAACAAATACACAGAGGATACAGTGAAGTCTACTGCAAAGAAGATGGGCTCCCTCTAACGGGCTAGAAAACTTCTCTCATCTGCCAGTATCCTATATCTCTACAAAGGCACCATTCGCCCATGCATGGAGCATTCTTGCCACATCTGGGCTGGTGCATTAACTACAAGTCTCTCTCTCTCTCTCTCTCTCTCTCTGTGTGTGTGTGTGTCTCTCTCTCTCTCTCTCTCTCTGTCTCTGTCTCTCTCTCTCTTTGACCGGGTGAAAAAAGAGTATTTTACATAATAGGTCCCACACTATCTACCAAGCTACAGCCCCTGTTCCATCGCTTCAATGTTGTATTCCTGCGCTTGTTCTACAACTACTTCCACAGAATGTGCTCTGAATAACTTACTGCACTTGTACCCCCTCAACGTAAATAAACCCGACTATCTGACTAGCAGCAAAATCCCACCCTTTCATTGTAGAGGTGCCTACATGCTGGAAGATTTTCTACTCTTATAGCTTCTGTCCTCGGACCACCTGCCTGTGGAATTCCCTCCCTGCTCTCTGTTTCGTCAACTATGACAACATGCAGAAATTTAAATGTAATGTGAACAAGCATTTTGCTACACAACTTACAACTTAGGATGTTCCCTATAGGTCTGTCCCAAAAGTAAAAAAAGAGGCTCCGTCGGTCTGTTTGTCTGTCACACTAAACTTTCAAATAGAACGGTAGTGGTTCGTCCGTCGGTTGGTCACGCTTAAGTTTGAAATTACATTCTGTTGGTCTGTCTGTCCGCCAATAACGATAAACTTTGAATTAGCGTTATTTTTATTTTAGTAAAAAAGTCCCGCCACATATATCAACATGTATTTTTCAACAAAATTTTAAAAAAATAACCCATCATTCATGCGCAGTGCGCGCACACGTTCTTAATATATTTTGCGATTCATATCTAGAGATGCGTCGTGTTAGGATTACGTTAGGATTAGGTTAGAGTTAGACTGTACAAAACGTAGAATAAACGCTACTGTGGAACGCATCGTGGGATTGACGACAACTTTATGTGTGCGTTTATGTTGAGGCATAGATATAAGAGAAACAAACTTGTTATGCAAATACACAATGCCATGAGTGGATACCATCCTTTTGAGAAAGTAATACAAGGCTGCTTTTACTATAACCCGCATTTTGTTTGCGTTTGGGGTGGGTATATTTGGCGGAGTTATTCTACAAAAGATCCGTCGCAGAACGTGTTTAAATTTTCAGGTGCGTCCACCCATCCTTATGGAAGGCTCTGTCCGCCCGACAGTCGGTAGGTCGATCGGTCCTTCACTCATAAGGTTGAAATGGCTATTCCACCCGGAAACGTGATGATTGAATGAAGACAGCTTCAGAATTTCCGTATTTGATTATTTATTTGTTTATTGGCTGAACGATGAATCAGGGGAAACTGTCTTCTCGTCTATAAATGAAGCTACGTCGATGCTTTTGCCAATTAAATAATCTATGAAACAGAGACGAACTGGCTAAGATAAGATTAATACTCTTTGCTAACAGTCAATATTTATTTTTATTTTTATAGCAGCCTTTCACTCTCTTTCTGTCTGTCTGTCTGTCTGTCTCTCTCTCTCTCTCTCTGTCTGTCTGTCTGCCACTCTCTCTCTCTCTCTCGCTCTCTCTCTCTCTCTCTCTATATATATATATATATATATATATATAAATACATATATATAGATGATTCACACCCATGCAAATTAAAGGATAGTTCCTAACACACACACACACACACACACACACATATATATATATATATATATATATATATATATATGATTCTTTTTCATTTATACAGACATGTACAAAATCTGCGACACTGACATGTCGATGTCATCGATCAACAGCTGTTATAAACTGAGATCTCATCAGGAAAGGTTAGAATCCAATTTTCACCTCATTTCATTTACCCATTTCATTTCCCCCAAATATGATCTGAGGTAAAGATCGGATTCTAACTCTGCCTGATGAGATCTCAGTTTATAACGGATGTTGATCGATAACATCGGCATGCCAGTACCGCAAGTTTTGTACATGTCCGTATAAATAAAAAATAATCATATATAAAAGCTCTATTTAATATTGAGCACTTTTTATTAGCCCGGTTGATATTCTTTGGATTTCTATCCTGTAGATGTTTACCTTGTCTGGATTATATATATATATATATATATATATATATATATATATATATATATATATATGTATATATATATATATATATATATGTATATATATATGTATATATATATGTATATATATATGTATATATATATATATATATATATATATATATATATGTATATAACCTAGATGCATGTAACCACTATTACATGATCAATTTACGTTCCAACATACAAGCAGTATCTACCAAACGTTGCCTGGTATTTTTTTTATTTCTTTGTTTCGCTTTTTTTTTCTTTTTTGGATTTATCTTCCTCCCACAGCGGTAAGCTGTGACACAAAGTCGGGAAAGTGGGATTTGAAAAGCCAGCGCCCGAGAAGATGATCACTCTGGCCTTCAAAAAATGCCTGGGAAGCCCCGTCGGCATTCCCGGCTAGGAGCACCTCGGGCAGTAAGCGATAAACTTACCCAACCCCAAATAGGAGAGGTAAAGCCTTGGAAGGTTGACCTCTTAGAACTGCACAGGACAACCCCAAACACCGGCGGAATCAAGGCCCGAAGGCTAACTCGATACCGGTCTATAGGGTGCAGTATCCATCGGAACAGATACTACACTTTGATCTTGGCCAAAAGCCAAGAACGCTTTTTATTTCAAAGTAAGCCCATTTTGTGTAATCAAATATTTTTTTGTTTAATCTGATTTTGAAACATATTTTAATGAACCGAAATGCATTCTGATTGATTTAATTTAAATACCCACCTAGAAAGAATTATATTTTTAAAAACTAATTATTTTTTAATCTGAATTTTGAACTAATTAAGCTTTATTATCCGTTCATTTATTTCTTTATTGATTTAATAATTAACGTTCGTCATTTTAGCGTGTCATGTTTACGTATTTATTTGCATCATTCGTTATATGAAGCATAGTTGCGTCATTTTTATTCGAGTTAAATGAAGCAGACATTGATGTATGTTGAATTTGAAAACAAAATCGGAGTCCCAAATTCTCTCATCATAAGACGTGGTTCTGTACGATCCAGTCCATTTGTAGTTTTAAAAAGTACTTGAGGGGGTATATTTACTTTTAAGAAAGAAGGACATATTCTTAAGACATATTTGAATTCATACATTAAAGGGAGAACTTGAATGTCTACTAGACACCACCCTCTGGTGTCTTCGGTCTTTCTGTACAGGGGTTTGTCAGAAACTCTGACATGAGGATACGTATTACTTGAAGTAAACCCTGACCAAATATTCAAAGAAAAATGATGTGCTATCTCTTCAAGCACGTCTCCCGAGTTACGGACGGGGGAACCCCCTCTATTATTAGAAGGCAGCTTCGAATAATGAATTAGAAGCCGTTGACAATGAGGAAATAAATAATGAAAAATATGAATAAAACAAAAAAAAATACTGGTAGGCCGGCACCCAGCATAAAAATGGCCCATCAACCCGTTCATACACCAGGCGGGGAGATGTAAGCAATGATGTAAACCTTCCTGCCTCTGTAAATGGTGCTCCAGCCAATACAGAGGCCAACCAGGGTCAGCCATCAGACCTTGAGACAAAAGGTCCTGGTCCCCTATCTCCATCAAATGCAGCAACAAAAAAAGAAACATAAGAGGCTTAAAAGACCAACCATGGACTGTTGCACAAAAGAAGGTGCTATTGTTTTGCTACCACTACTCAAAGTTAAAAAAGTGGAGCAAAACATCCAATTCTAGCTGATAAAATCCAAGAATCTACTCTCCCCGAATAAAAAAATAATTTAATTTATCTTTTCGATTTTTAATCCTAAGCAGTTGTAGACATACGATATTCTTTGCTAACCCTTTATAGAGAAAAGACACACACACACATATATATATATATATATATATATATATATATATATATATATATGTGTGTGTGTGTGTGTATATATATATATGTATATATATATAGAGAGAGAGAGAGAGAGACAGAGAGAGAGAGAGAGAGAGAGAGTAGAATTTAGTAATACACTTTGTGTAAACTTTGAAGTGAAAATACTAATTTTAAAAGAACGGCACGTAGCAGTGCAAATTGAATATAAAATATTGTTTTTGGTTTAGAAAGCATTGTTTATATGGTAATATGAAATATAAAAAAATAATAATGAGCAATTAGAACGCCATACAATGCATTTTACTTTTATTAACTTCTTTTTTCAAAACTAAGAACAAGATTTTTCATTCAATTTGCACTTCCACGTCCTGTTCTTAACTAAAGAAACCCTCGTCCCAAATTCCTTTCAACAACACACGAATTGATAACACATCAAAAACCGAAATACAAGAAAAGAAAAGAAAAAAGGTATTTTAATATATCTTTATTTGAAATTCTGATGAGAAAGTATATCTTCTAAAATCAAATAAATAAAAGTTAATAAAACTAAAATGCATTGTATAGCGTTCTAATTGCTCATGATTATTTTTTAATAATTCATATTACTATGTAAACAATGCTTTCTAAACCAAAAACAATATTTTATATTCAATTTGCACTGCTACGTGCCGTCCTTGACTAAAGAGACTCTCATCCCAAATTCGTTTCAACAACACACGAATTGATAAGATACCCAAAAAAAACGAGATGAAGAAAAAAAAGAAGGTATTTTTATATATCTTTATTTGGAATTCTGATGAGGAAGTATATCTTCGAAAATTAAATTGAAAATAAACTTAATAAAGCTAAAAAAATGCATTGTATTGCATTCTTATGGCTCATTATTATTTTTTTAATAATTCATATTATATATATATATATATATATATATATATATATATATACTAGGAATAAAACAGAAACGTTATTGCGTAGCTCATTATCTGGTACTAAGCTGCATTATTTGGATTATTCGAACTACTGTTCTTATCTTGGATGTTATTCTTACAGCGTGTAACCTCCGACCTACTTCAAGTGCATCTTCTCAAACTCAAAAATCTGTATGTCGAACTCACGAATCTGTACGGAATTTCAAACGGGGCCCTATTTAATTGCTCTTGTTTCGTCAACCATGACCGGGTAAAAATCTTCAGTAATTCGCAATTGTATTCTTAGTATCGTCCGCACTGAAGATTTAATATCCATCCTCCAGAAGACTGTCACTTAAAATTGATTATTACTTAGCACTTATATCCGTTACGCAAGGGCCTATATCGTAATGGATATAAGTGCTAAGTTATAATCAGTTCTTTTATTGTAAGACATACATTTGTAGCACTGTCGGGTTATATTATATCAATATTGTAGTTGTCTGTTGGATATTCTTTATTTTCAAACGAACATTTTCTATCTCTCAGATGTGTTTTTATTAGATAATCCAAATAATATTTAAACAATACCGGTTTCTGGTATTCTCGCTTAACAGAATAAAAGCTAACCAGAATTACATTTATCGAATACAACTTGGCCCCATTCATTCCAAATTTATTTAAACTCACAATGAGCTACGACGTACTTACCTTTATGTTTAATTAACACAAATATCAAAACACCAAAAACGTGCTGTTATTGACAAAGTTTTTTCGTAAATGTAACGAAATATCGAAATGAAATCAGCATGGTTATGTGTTAATTCCTTTTGTTCTATTCATTTTTCTTTCTGCTTATTCCCTTATTTCTATTTATACTTATACATCCTGTCGTTTTATATGTATTAAAACAGTTGTTATGTAGTATTGGAAAAATAAATACTCATTCAGCACTTAGCTATTTACACCACTGTCACTTGAAGCATTAAGGTAAAACAACACTGTTAATAGTTGTTATAAATCAAACTAGTTTTGTGATATTGAAATAATTCAAATGATTTAAAGAAATGAATAGGCTAATATTCAATTAAAACATATATAATTGTTTATCTAATGGTTAAAATATATAGAACAATAAAAAAAATTATTTTTATTAATGACGAAAACTGAATTTTCTTTTCATGCCATCACTAAAAAAATCTCTCTACTTTACTAATCTTCTGTGCTGGAATAAGGATTTTTTTTAAAGAAACTAAAGCGTTGTGCGGTTTTTATTGCAACGTGCATTGCGCAACAATAACAAATACATTGGCTACTCAGAATCACATATTGAGTTGTCAGATGCATTAATATATAGGTCTAAATTCTAAAGTCCCATCGACTTGTCAACCTTTAACACTATAGAATAAAACAAAAAAACAAAACAACTTGTAGTCCCAAAGAATACACAGACACACACGCGCGCGCTCACACACACACACACACACACACACACACACACACATATATATATATATATATATATATATATATAAAACGTATGATATGTTTATATGTTTGTATATTTGTATGTAGAGAGTTCACTGCTAAACTAATTAAGCGATTATTATGAATGTTGTAACGCAGCTGCTAGGCGAAGAGAGTCGTTATGTGGGTTATATTTAGTTTAATTGAGTTTCATCCAAAGAGGCGTCAAAGGAGGTGGAAGCACTTTGGAAAAAATTCAGATACCTCCGATTTTTTTGTGAAATTTTAACAATATGTATAAGACATCAATTATAAATATTCCCCAAATTTCAGTTCATTTGGAGTATTCTTAACGTTGTTTTAGATAGCATAATCTTCAATTTAAATATTAAAATATTTCAGATTGCAATTAAATTTGGTCTATAATAATAAACGTCAATTAAGCAAGATTCTATACATGTTAATTTCTTATTAAAAACCTATGAGCTTCAGCCTTAAGGTTTAAACATTTTACAAAATCAAAATCATGTGATAGATTTTGATCGAAATAGGAATAAGGATTCTAGGTTTAGTACAATTATATATTCAGTTTGATACTTTTGAATATATAAAAGTAGCGCAAATTGTTGTGGCCGAATAATTAATTTACCCGCTCTGAGACGAGTATTCTAGTATATATATATATATATATATATATATATATATATATCCACACATTCCTGAAATAGCCAGCTGGTAAAACACTCCTACTCTCCAAAAATTTCACACCTAACCACAACAAAATCTCCCCTCTCCCCTCACCCATTTCACCCTTTCGACTACTTCTTTCACACTCTTGCCCCCTTCTTTTTCCCCAACCCTCCACTTTCTCACTCATAGCAATCCACAATAATTTCACTCACTCCCACCCCTCCATTTTTTCACTCACAGCCATCCACATTAATCTCATTCCCTGCCACCGACATCTCTCTGCCCGGACCTCGGTCTTGCGCTCCCAGTAGTGGCTACTACTTCTTCTCATCAACCCATCATGTCAACCCAATATTTTCATGCACTTGCATGACATTTTTTTTAAAATCATCATCCTGAGTAAGTCTTACAAATAAAGACGAAACGTTGATGAATACATAAAAAACATCTTTTGGTTTTTCCTTTTTCATTTCCCATATATATATATATATATATATATATATATATATATATATATATATATATATATATATATATATATGTATATATATATAATTGCGTGTAGGGGCATGTGCGCGCGTATGTGTGTGTGTGTGTGTGTGTGTGACGAGGATATCTGCTAGCGAAAGGGTACAGCTGGTAGGTGTTTCGTGTCCGAAAATAATTTCATCTATTGTTGCCTGGCGAAGAGCGTGGAATTGACACCGTCTCGGTCGAGCAAGTCATCTGAGGCTCGTCGAAAAGGCAATATAAAAAAAGTTAGGAGTGCGTGCGCGCGCCTAAATTATAGGTTAGTTAATCACGTGACCGCTCTCTCTTCTGAAGGAACCTACCCCCCCCCCCCGAGGCAATCACGAAGGTAGCTTCTCACTGTTCGCCTGGACACACCTCAAAGTCAGTTAGTCAGTCTGTCAAGATAAAAAAAAGAAAGAAAGCACAAATAAGCGTAAAGACATTTACAATAAAAAATAAAAATATAAAATAATAATAATCACTTTGATACACTTGACTGCATACAATGTATTCTTTTTTAATATATATATACATATATATATATACATATATATATATATTTATATATATATGTGTGTATATATATATATATATATGTATATATGTATGTATATATATATATCTATATATATATACATACATACATATATATATATATATATATATATATATATATATATATATATATATATATATATATATATATATATATATATATATACAGAACACTTTTTATTACCTTGACAGAGTACAAAATCGACTTCGTATTCTAGTGGAGGATGATCTTTCTCTTCCCCACAGCCTGCTCCTCACATAAGTATATTGCTAGTCTTTCTCTACTCTATCGCTATTTTCATGCAAGGTGTTCGAGTGAGCTCTTATCTCCGAATTTTACGTGTAAAACATCTACAATAAGAACTCGTCAACTACCACCAGTGCAAAGAACTTTCCTTCTTGACCTTTCCATCTTTTATGTGTACATAAAACAAAAATGAATTTCCACGAACAGAGTTTTTTTTCCAAGAGCTTATCACCCGTGCGACACATTTACACGGGACTGTTTCTCTGCAGACTACAACAGAGTCCTCTTAACATCAAATGTCAATTAATACTTGTCGAGTCGTCTTTTTAGGTAATCGATAGTTGTCAACTTCATTCATCGTTTTCAATCCTCTCAGACTATTGCTCATCATTTAATTGACAGAATCATTGTACCTTATCTTCGAGTGACTTTTGGCATTGATAAGTTGTGACTCATTAGTACAAAAAAGCATTTTTCACAGAAAAGGCGAGGACTGAAAGGATGCAGCAGCTCATTGCGACCAAGACTCTTTGTATGAGGATCTGTCTGCCACGCTTAAGTTTAAAATAGCATGTTTATCTATTTCTAAAATAGCACTAGAAAGAAAATAGTCCGTAGGGTCACCAATTGAGCTAGTGTCAAATTGTTAAAATCAGGAAAAAAGAAGTTTGCAAAGCCAGTTTAATTTTAAAAATAAAAAGACAAACTAAAAAATTAGACTTTTTCCGATCGCTATATCCCCCTCGCTCGCTTTCTCTCTCTCTCTCTCTCTCTCTCTCTCTCTCTCTTTATCCTATCCTCCCCCCTTATTCAGAGAGAGGAGGTTATACCTGGGAAGATGATTTACTAGGTCAAAATCGAATCTTACCTTATTTCGACAAAGAAGGGTCTGTCAAGAGATAAGATAGTCCATAGGTTGTCAGAATGATTCCAAGAATTCCTTTGGTAGATGTTGATTAAATATCATTAATATTCTGGGGATATTCTCTATTGTTTAAAATGGACTATTCCAATCTTCTGTTTTATCATTGATTTGGGCATAGATGGAATTAGAGCAAGATTTAAATGTGTCAATAAATTCTTTGAAATATTTAACCCATTTTAAACTAATTTGAATTTTCTTACTGTTAACATAACTATTTCCATAACAACCAAATAAATGTTTTTTTTAATTCATCTCTTATTATGCTAAAGCTTAGTTAATCAGCATTTGTTTCCCTAAAAACATTTTCTATATACTTTAATCAAAGAAAATACATGAACAAATATTCCTTTGTTTTTGGGGATTGAGTTATATCCATTTTACTTGTAGAGTGTGTGTATGATATATATATATATATATATATATATATATATATATATATATATATAGAGAGAGAGAGAGAGAGAGAGAGAGAAAGAGAATATGTGTAAAAAAAGGGTGCAGGGTTAAAAACATACACTGAGAAAGGGCGAGATAAACAAAAATTTAAAGAGTAAGGCCACTTTCTGAGCAAATTGAAAATTATAGCAAATTAAAACACTTAAAATGGATCATCTACTAGTCTCCCCCACCTTCACAAGGTACTAAAAAGAGTCGCCAACTTAATAGGTTCCTCACTGTCAAAGAAGCTCCAGCCCCTGTCCCATCGCCGAAATGTAGCATCCTTGTTCTTGTTTTACAAATACTTCAATGGATTATGCTCCGATGAACTGGCTACTCTGGTGCCCCCTCGACGTAAATTCACTAAACCAACTCAACAATCAGCTAAACCCCATCCATTCACTGTGGAAGTCCCCAGATG